>JAJPUD010003748.1:213739-230765 GCA_023553655.1 Myrmecobius fasciatus
CTTCTTCTTCTTCTTCTTCTTCTTCTTCTTCTTCTTCTTCTTCTTCTTCTCCTCCTCCTCCTCCTCCTCCTCCTCCTCCTCCTCCTCCTCTTCCTCCTCCTCCTCCTTTCTTTTTCTTCTTTCTTCTCTCTGTCTCTCTCTGTCTCTGTTTTTCTGTCTCTGTCTCTCTCTCTCTGTTTTTATTCTCTGTCTCTGTCTTTCTCTCTGTGTCTCTCTCTGTCTCTGTCTCTGTCTAAATCTAAAAACAACCTGGGGTTTTTTTTTGAGAATTTTACGAATATTTTTCTCGAAGTACTTACATATCTCATTTAAACCTAATGACAGAATTGTTAAGGAAGATATTAACACCAATCTCCAAATCCAGTAACTAAGAGTTCTCAAAGGGGGTTTATGACTTGTCCAACATGTCCCAGCTAATTAGTGGCAGAGCTGGGAATAGAATTAAGATCTTATGATTCCCAATCCAATGCCTTTTCCATTGTATCATGATGCCCTTGTTCTCCAATTAGACATTAAAAAAAATAGCTTGGACATAATGACATCCTTCCTACAGAAATTCTATGACTATAATTTGTTTTTTACAGATAGTTTCACAATTAGCTCCTGCAGGTTATACAAATGCATTTCTCTTCCCTAAAAGCACACCATCCCATACAAAGGAAATGTAGATATTCAGATGGACTTGAGAGAAACCAATCTGATTACCCAGAAAGCTGATTCTGAAAATTATTTCATGCATAGTTGTTCTATAATAAAAATAGGACATTTTTGGTTAGGATTTCTAAGTACATAGACTACTAAGCTAAAGAATTTTGAAATAATTTTTATATTCCATTTGATTTTAGCAACAAATTTGCCATGCAGGAAAAACAGGCACAGAGAGAGTAAATGAGATATCCTATGATAAGAATTAGGAAGCAATTGCATCTATTCTTGGAGGACTGAAAAAAATTCTCTTCAGTTGTATCTGTGATCACTTCTAATGGCTTAGTTACTTTTTCCTGTTGGTCCATCTCTATGACCCCCTGAGTCCCAAGGCTATCATGATTGACTAACTCTATACCCAGAGATTCCAGGGCCCAAAGACTCTGGATTCAAATTTCAAAGGCTCAGAGATGGAGGGATTAATGGAATGTAAACATTTTGAGGGCAGGACTTGTTTTTTGTTAATACTTTTTATTTGCAAAACATATGTATGGGTAATTCCTAAACATTAACCCTTACAAAGCTTTCTGTTACAAATTTTTCCCCCCTACTCCCCACCCCTCCCTTAGATGGCAGGATATCCACTACATGATAATTATGTTAGAATACTTAAGAAATTGAATATATGTATAGTTATTGCATCATTTTTTGTGCAGGAGAAATCATATCTACAAGAAAGAATAATCTGATAAAGGAAATACAATGCAAGCAAACCTCAATAGAGACCATGAAAATGTTATGTTGTGGTCCACATTTCACATCCCTCTCTCTGGGTGTATATGGCTCTCTTCACCGAACAATTGGAACTGGTTTGAAGCATTTCCTTGTTGAAGAGAGTGATAGGACTTGTTTTTTGTTTCTATTCCCATGTACCTATCCCAATGCCTAACACTTTATAAGCACTTAATAAATGCCTGATGAATGAAAGAATAGATGAATGAATAAATGACTCCTGAGTCATCTAGTCTAATCTGTACCTGAACAAATATCTCTTTTACAATATACCAATCAGTACTTCTCAATTCTCTATTTGAAAACTTCCAGTCATAAGGAATTTGTTACATCCTAAGTCAGTTTATCCCAGTTTTGGACAACTATTAGGAAGTTTACTTTTATTTTTAAATTTTCTTTATTAAAATAAAATTTCATTGTTGCAAAAAACAAAAATCTATTTTCTCTCTTTCCCATGCTCTTGCTCCAAATGGAAAGAACAAAGGAAAACAAAATCCTTGAAACAAATGTGCACAAGCAAGTCAAACAAATTCCCACATTGGCCATACCAAAAAAAACGTTTTAATCTGCACTCTGAGTCAGGAGGTTAGTAGCATGTTTCATCACTGATCCTAAGAATTTATACTTAGTTATTGTCTTGATCAACATTCTTAAGTCTTTCAAAGTTGCTTGTCTTTATAGTGTTATTACATCAGTTGGTTTGGTTCTGTTCACTTCACTCTACATTTTTACACTCTACATTTTTAAGATTTTTCTAAAACTGTCATTTCTTATAGCACAAAAGTATTAAAGAAACTGAAATCTCCTTCTCCACATCTCCCATTCTTCTGTAGTCTTCATAGAACCAGTTTTAATTTCTCTTCCAAATGCTTGAATATAGCTCCTTCAAATAACTTAATATAGTTCTTATATCTTCCTTAAGGTTTTTTCCAGTTCCTTTACAGATTCTTTCATGCTGTAATCTCCAATCCTCTGACCATGCTGGTTGCTTTTCTCAGGACACACTCCAGTTTGCCAATGGCTTGCCCAAAATCTGGCACCCAGAACTGAATACAGCATTTTAGATGTATTTGTAGGTCGTGAATAACTATGATAATAATCAAAGTAAAAGAACAAAGAGGACTATTCTATTAGGAAAACAATTTGATAATTAAAAATAATCTTTTTTTTTTTTTTTAACTGAGGCAATTAGGATTAAGTGACTTGCCCAGGGTCACATAGCTAGGAAGTGTTAAGTGTCTGAGATCGGATTTGAACTCAGGTCCTCTTAACTTCAGGGCTGGTGCTCTATCCACTTCATCACTTAGCTGCTCCATTAAAAATAATCTTTGAAGAAAATAGAACTAAAACATTTAAATTCATCTGCATGTATCTATTTAAATAGATAATTATATTTTATATTCACCTGTATATATTGATATAAATAATTATATTTATATACTCAAAACATATGAAATATACATTAGAAAAAGTATTTAATTTTATTTAACCATTTAAAAATAATTTCCTACTTAGATAGGTTCAATTCTTTTTTTCCTACATATCAGGAAATGTATACTTTCTCCCACTATTCCATAGCATTTCTAATTCATAGGATCAAAACAAAAATCTTCAACCCATCCTTGAGTTTCCAGAGAGGAAGCAGTGTGATATGATATGGTACAAAAAGTCAACAGAAGTCAGGATACGTGAATTTAAATCTTGCCTCTGTTGCTTGTCAACTTTTATCTTGAATGAGTCAATTAATTTTTCTGGGCCTCAATTTCCTCATATGTAAAATGAGTGTATTGGGGTTGATCCCTTCTAACAGCACCATTTTAGTATTAGTTGTAAATTCCCCAAACTTTCTAGTGAAACTCATGGAAATTTCAAGCTTTAATGAACCTTGAATATACACTAATCAAACTCCATCATTTTATTTTATTTTTGTGTATATATGTGTGTGTGTGTGTAATTTTTTCAGTTACATATAAAATAATTTTTAACATTTGTTTTTAAAACTTTGAGTTCCAGATCTTCCCCCTTCCTCCCTCCCTTGCACCCCCCCATTAAAAAGGCACAGGTGAAATTATGTAAAACATTTCCCTAAAAGTTATGATGTGAAAGAAAATATAGATCTTTACCTGCTCTCCAAAAAAAAACTCAAGAAAAATAAATTTTTTAAAAAAGTATGCTTCAATCTGTATTCAGACACAAGCAGTTCTTTCTCTGGGTTCTATCATTTTATAAGTGAAGAAATGGAGACTTTGAGAGATTTAATACAAAGTGGGTAGCTACTGAACTGATTTGGCTGAGGCATTAATAACACACAGAAATGCAAATAGGAAACCAATATGTGTTTTAGCTTTGTCTCTAACCAGCCATGACATTCTGGGCAAATTTCCTAAATTCTTTGGGTTTTACTTTCTTCAATTTACCTCAATGGTAAAACGAGAAGGCTGGACCATATGAGATCTAAGACTTCTAGATTGATGACTCAATAGCATAGAGCAAGCATTCTAAGACAAATTTAGCTCAACAAGCAGCTCTTGTGGTATCAGTATTGAAATATAGCCTTCCTTCTATGACCAGATAGGATTGGGCCTAGACCACCACAAATTGATTGGTAGTTTTCTTATAGTCCAACATCTTTGAACTATAATGCCAGTGATTATTTTTAGATACTTATGTGCTTATGGATCATCTTTAATTGCAAACAAGTATTCAGGATACCAAACTGAACCACAATGGAAGAAAGAAATTTTTTTCTCAGACTCTGAATCAGCAAATTTATGAAGGCCCCATGGTAAATGTGGAAGGGATAGAATACTGGATTTGGAATCAGGACTATCTGGGACTGAATCCTGTTTCACACTCTTATTGGCTGTGTAACTCCTGAGCCAGTCACTTTCCTTCTCTCAGATTTGGTTTCCTTATCTGTAAAGTGATGACCCTTTTCCTCTAAATTGATGAGTCTCTAAAGAAATTAATAATGATGTCCTAAACTTGACCCAATATACTTGCCTTTCTAAACTTCAGCCACAAATTGCAATATGTTAGAGGTCTTACATTCATAAAGCTCAGGGGCCATCTTACAAATGAGGAAACTGAGTCACGGGAAAGTTATGTGATTAGTCCAAGGCCACCTGGGTAATTAGCATCAACTGGGGTGTCAGCCCAGGTCTTCTGACTTCAGAGTCTATGCTCTTTCTGCTGTACTATGCTGCCTTTACCATTATTTGGAATAGGCCCAAATAATATTTCTTTGCTTTCAGAATCTAATATTAGACAATATGATGAATGTGGAAGAAAACAAAAAAGCAGCATTGGCTTGTTTTGATTAGACTGCTTGAAGAAAGGAATGCCAAAGGAAAACTGTGTGCTTATTCTGCTTGTGAATAGAAATATCTGACACTGGAGAGGTGGTGGACTATTGGTACAGAGTAAGGGGTACATTGGCAGATTTCTCCAATGTGTGCTTTCCTGAGTCTCTTTGATGCAAGGGGCGGGGTTCTACAGGAGTGGAGGCAAAGATTAGGGAATGAGAGCAATGCAAAAAAAAGGCATGAAAATTTTTGAAATATTTATTTGCCATGTTGGATTTATTTACTTTATTTCTTTTTAAAAGAAACAGCTGAAACTTCTGGAAGTTTTCCACCAAGTTGCTTTGTTTTTCCCCTGGGAACAATTCTTGATTAGACCAGAGAAGTGAACGGTTGGTCTTCGCATTCCCAGGCCCTTTCCTCACCTGTTTTGAGCTGGTTTTTAGCCAAGAGCAGCTGGAGCTGCTCCTCAAGTTCAGCTATGAGCCGTTGGCAGGAGCTCAATCATTTGTTCTTGGCATCTTGCTTGAATGCAGAGCCCTTGCTGAACACAGCTCTGCAAAATGGTCCTGGAGAGACACAGAAGGGGACTTGAGAGTAGGGGTAGGGAGTCAGAAATGAGCCAGACAGAGAGGGAAGCAAGAGCTCTAATGTGATTCAGCCAGCAGTTTTTTCCATGGTCAAAGTCCTATTAAGGATGAGGATGCTATTTTCCTAAATGCTGTCTCATTGCTCACATTTTGGTCTGACGGCTATCTCCTGCATCACAGTATCTCCTTCCCTTTATCACCGCCTCTTCACAATTCCTTTTCTAAAAGGAGATACCCAGGAATGGAGATTTTGGTTAACTTGTCATTTGGAAGTTAGCTTCTTTTTAAATTCAGATAAATAGATCTAGCCTGAACCAGTTTTCAAGGGAAGAATCTGTGGGTTGAGAGCAGAGGGAAGAAAGAAAGGTAGTAGACCAAAGTATTTCAAATAATAAAAATTCTCATTTGTATAGCATGGCAAAGCTCATATTGTACTTTTCTTCACAAAATAGTACAAATTTGGATTTTTATTTTTTAAGGCCTGGATTAGTGATTTTTGTAACTGTATGGTATTCTCAGTATGGAAGCTCCTTCTATCTGTTGCATATTGGCACTTTATAATCTTACACAGTTCCCTCAGGCATTAAGAGGCTAACCATATTGTTCACAGTATTTTTTGGGGGGAGGCCAATTGGAGTTAAGCAACTTGTCCAGGGTCAGACAGCTAGTAAGTATTGAATGTCTGAGGCTGGATTTGAACTTAGGTCCTCTTGTCTTCAGGGCCAGTGCTCTATCCACTGTACCCTCTGGCTGCTCCTTTCATGATCTTATAACTATTATGTGCAGAGACAGGATTTGTTCAAATCAGATCTTTCTAACTCCAAGGACATCTCTATTTTCTGCTGGTTGAGTATATGGTAAAAATAGTATAGTCTCCATTTTATGGATGTGGAAACTGTGGTTCAATGAGATTAAATGATTTGCTTATATTTTCCCAGGTAAATTGTAGCATCAAGATTCAAACTCACTTCCCTCTTTGAGAGGTAATAGAAAGAACACTGGATTTGGAGCTAGAATATTTGAATTTAAAACTCAGATCTGCTAGTTACTGTCTGATCTTGGATTGATCATTTATCCTCTCTGGGTCTCAGTTACTCATCTAGAAAATAAGAGGATGGGAACAGAGGGCCTCAAAAATATCTATAATGGTATAGATCTACATTCAACTTTTTCCCACTATACACAGTGGGGACAAAACACTAAGAAAACACCTTCCTGAGATGTTAACACTTGTAAATCCTCGTGCTAATTCCCAGCCAATCTATACTATGATTAAAGAGTCCCATGTATTTTTTAAAATATAAATTCAGCAGTCCTTTTGAATGAACAGGTGGAGAGGTGGTGATAAGAATTTCATTATGTGAATTGGTCCCCTAGGGGAAATGATTAACTCTGGAATCCTTCTTTTTCTTTGGAAACCTTTTGGATCCCTTGGATACCTTTCCCTTAAGTGATGATGAGTGCTTTGTGACTCAGTCCTTCTTTAATGACTCCTTGCTAAACATATTCAGTACAGTGTCTGATAGATTCTGCCTCAACATTTGTCAGGGCTGCAAATTTCTTTGCCTTATTTTCTGGAATGATTGGAAAATATATTATACTCTCTATTCGCTTGATCACTATCCTGGGTCAGATTCTTGTCATCACTTACCTGTACTATTGTAATAATCTAATTGGTTTCATGCTTCCCCTCTTTGATCTGTACTTCATACAGCTGACAATCATTTTCTTAAAGCACAAGTCTGAAACTACCTTTTCATTGTTTAAAAACAGGATAAGAGCTACCATTTAAAGAGGTTTGCATAGAATTTTACATAGATTATATCCACATAACAACTTTGTAATGTAGATGCTAACATTGTCCCCATTTTACAGATAATGTAACTAAAGTCAAGTTAATCGACTTGCCCATGGTGATACAGGGTTATAGTAAGGATCTGAAGATCTTTCTCTCCAAGCCCAGCACTCAATACATTTTACCACTCTACCTTGATAAAATACATGCTCCTCAAGTAGGCGTTTGTATTTCTCTATTATTGAACTCAAATTTTTGTTCAGTCTTTTTCTGTCATGTCGGACTCTTTGTAACCCCATTTGGGATTTTCTTGGCAAAGATATTGGACTGGTTCGCCATTTCCTTATCTCCCTAACTCATATTACAGATGAGGAAACAAACAAATGGAATTGAATTTAAAACACAGATCTGCTACTTACTGTGTGATTTTGGATTGATCATTTAACTTCTTGGGTTTCAATTTACTCATCTATAAAATGAGAGAATTGGATCAGAGGGCCTCAAAGATCATCTACAATGGTATAGGTTTACATTAAACTTTTTTTTCCACCATATATATCATAATGGGGACAAAAACACGAAGAAAAGATCTTCCTGACACGCTAACATCTATAAATCAGCTTGTGTCTGAGGCTGGATTTGAACTAAGGAAGATGAGTTGTACCACCAACCTGCCCCAGCTCAAATCTACCAGATCCCTTCAGGTATTTCTCTTTTTATCTTCCTCAAATAACTTTGTGTTCCTTTATATGTGTATATGGTGTGTATTCCCAATTCCATATAAAATTCTTAAGGTAGGGACAAATCTATACATTGGCCATAGGTAAAAATGTATACCTCATTCTATATCTTGACTCCATCTTCTCTCTGAGAAGGGGTGGGAATCATAATTTATCAGTAATATTCTGGAGTAATGATTGGTCAATACATTTATCAAAGGAAGCATGCTCCTAAAGCTATTTAACTAGGCATACTCTGGTCCAAAGATACCACTGTACTCTAAAGCAGGGTTGGGGAACCTTTCTTCTGCCAAGAGTCATTTGGATATTTATAACACTTTTTAAGGATCCTATAAAATTATGAACTTATAGAACTCAAGCAATAGGAAGTTGTTGTACTTAGGTTTCAGCTCATCATCACCTGCAGTTGATTATGCAAATAATTTTACAGATCTTATATGAAGACAGACATTCTCTACTCCTACTCTAAAGAGATGAAAAAAGAGGAAAAGGACCCATATATAATATACACACATGCACACATATATGTATATATTTATATATACATATATAAATACACATACATACAGAAACACATATATACATATATCAATTCTTTTGTGGTAGAAAAGAATTAGAAACTGAGGAGGTACCCATTAGTTGAAAAATGACTTAACAAGTTATGGTATATGAAGGTGTAGTAGCACTGTTATGAGAAAGAATGAAAGGACTTGTTTCAGAGAAAACCTTGTATGAACTAATACAAAGTGAAGTGAGTAAAACTAGGAAAATTTCTGCAATAACTACAATAGTCTAAAGGAAAACAACTTTTAAAGCCTTAAGAACTCTGATCAACACAATGATCCACCACAATTCCAGAAGAATTATGATGAATTATCCTATTCACTTCCAAATAGAGAAGAATGGAGCATACACACACACACACACACACACACACACACACACACACACACACACACACACACACACGGAAAATGGATAATGCTGGAATTTGTATTGCTTGACTCTACCTATCTTTAATGTGGGTTTAGTTTTTCTTGCTTTCTCAATAAGAAGAAGGGGGAAGGGAAAGAAAGAATAGCTTGAGGATAATATAATAAATTTATAATTTACAATTTAAATAAATTTAACTTACAGGCTCTTGACTCTTTCACATTGCATTCATTTAGCATATTGCAGTTGATGTATAATTATTCTGGCTCTGCTCACTTTATTCCACATCAGTTTATATACATCCACCCAGGTATCTTTAAATTTCATCATTTCTTATGCCACTGTAATATTCCATTATGTTTATAAGTAATAATTTGTTCAGCCATTCCTTAGTTGATATTTACCCCTTTCGTTTCCAGTTCTTTGCTACAACAAAAAAATGCTACTAAAAAAAAATTCTGTACATTATGGGTGCTTTTTTTTCCTTTGATCTCTTTGGGATATATACCTAATAGTAGTTTCCAGTAAAAGGATATCCACAGCTTAGTGATTTTAGAGGGGGCGGAATAGTATCCAATGTTTTCCAAAGTAGTTGGATCACTTTACACCACTAATAGTGTGTCAGTGTGCATGTCCCTTCTTAGCTGCTCTAGCAACCATCACTTTCCTTTGATCTTAGTATTACAAGCAAACCAGCTACTACCCCTTTTCTCTAGCCCCAATTTGGGCAGCAACACACTTTCCTAATTTCTCCCTTAGCCAAGCCACAGGAGTAAATTTCCCTTAGTTAACACCTGTATTCCATCTTTTATCCAAGAGCTTGGAAATCCTTTAACCTAGTTGGGAGAGAACAATGAAAGGGAAAAAAATTTCTTGAAACAAATTACCTCTGAAAGGATCAACTACTTTTTGTTTTTGTTTATCAGATCTCTTTCCTATTATTCGTGACTCATCCAGAGGGGTGAGGGTCTGGATTCATAAAACTTACTCTTTCTCTGATATTTAGTAGTTTACAAGAATTATTAATAAAAATCAAAACCATAAGATTCTTTCTCATTTGGATCAGCCTTCAGACAAGGGAAAAACCTGCTACTATGGGCACAGGCTCAAACCTTAATTCTTTTATTATATATCTCTGTCCATTCACTGACTCTCTCCTTTGCAGCTCCCCTGTTTGCAAATAAGGGAATACACATATCAAAAGTAATAAAGCTAATCATATTTTACCTAGCTGGCAAAAAATCAAACCTCTTAAAATAAATTAAAACAATAACTTTACAGAACAGAGTAAGCAGAAGCAGTCTGGTATGAGAGTGACTTGAGTCAGGAAAATCTGGGTTCAAATCCAAGGATGCTAGTTGTGTGACCCCGGGTAAGTCTTTTTATTCTGCTTCAGTTTCTTCATCTATAAAATGATGGAATTGGACTTCATGATTTCTAAGGATCCTTCCAGCTCTAATTCTATGATCCAGTTAATTATTTTTTGTTCTGTTGAGCCAGAGAGTACAGGGAAAGGAAATACCAAGCTTCACACCTTTACATCTCTTTTCTCAGGTAGAAAGCTGACAACCACCAGTAGGTCAGACATCTCCTCAGACCTTCAGACTGTTCCATTCTGCCTGAAATTAGAGACAGCTGCAGAGCCTGGGGCTCATGCTGCACAATCTGTTGTACCTTAACATTCAGCTGTTCAGTCTCTTAACTCACATTGTACCAGTCCCTCACCAGGTGGAAAGAAACAATACTGGGACACATCGCCAAAAATCCAGATTGAAGAATGTGATTTGGAAACTTGGAATTCTTTTAATTTGCAGTTCTCTTATTACATGTAATTCAGACCATTTTTTCATATGCTTGTTGCAAGTTTACCTTCTCTCCTCTCTTTTCCTGAGTCGGATGAGCTTTTCAAAGAGTGAGAGTGTGATATTAGCCAATGTGCTCAGTAATGATTAAAAGAGATTAGTAACCAGCAGAAAGGACTCAGAACTGCTCTTTGGTCTGGCTAATTAGACTTACCCTTCCTTCTTCCCCACCATCCCTTCCCTTCCAGAGATATTTTATTTGACTATATAAAACTCAAGCTCTGAACTAATGCTGAGTGAAGTGAGCAGAGCCACGAGAATACTGTGCACAGTAACAAGATTACGTGAGGATCAATTGTGATACTCAGCTCTTCTCAGCAATGCAGTGATTCCAGACAATTCCAATAGACTTGTGATGGAAAGTGCAATTTGATACAGAGAAAGAACTATGGAGACTGACTGTGGATGGAAGCATAGTATTTTCACCTTTTTTGTTTGTTTGCTTTTTCTTTATTGTGTTTTCCCCCCTTTCGGTCTGATTTTTCTTGTACAACATGATTGATATGGAAATGTTTAAAAGAATTGTAAATATATAAGAAAGGTTGCTTGTTATCTTGGGGAGGGAGAGGGAGGAAAGGAGAAAAATTTGGAACATAAAATCTTACAAAAATGAATATTGGAAATTATCTTTACTATCAGCCCTTTCTGTAGCGGCAAGAACTGGATGCCCATCAGTTGGGGAGTGGCTGAATAAGTTTTGGTATATGAGTATAATGGAATATTATTATTCTATAAGAAATGATCACAAGATGATTTCTGAAAGGCCAGGGGAGACTTACATGAACTGATGCTAAGTGAAGTCAATAGAACCAAGAGAACATTGTATACAGCAACAAGATTATGTGATGATCAACTCTGATGAACATGACTCTTCAAAAAAGAAGTGATTCAGACCAATTCCAATAGATTTGTGATGGAGAGAATTATTTACATCCAGAAAGAGGACTATGGGAACTGAACAGGTAGCACAACATAGTATTTTCATCTTCTTTGTGGTTTACTTGCTTTTTTTTTTCTTCAATTTTTTTCCCTTTTTGATCTGATTTTTCTTGTGCAGCATGATAATTGTGGAAATATGTATAGAAAAATTGCACATGTTTAGCATGTATTAGATTATTTGCCCTCTAGAGGAGGGGGTGGGAGAAGAGGGGGAGAAAATGTTGGAACATAAGGTTTTGCAAGGGTGAATGTTAAAAATTATCTATGTATATGTTTTGAAAATAAAAAGCTTTAATTTAAAAAAACTCCAAAATTTTTTTTAAAAAGAATTGCACCTTAGAGAACCCTAGAGACTTAACTAAAAAATTACTAGAAACAATTCACAACTTTAGCAAAGTTGCAGGATACAAAATAAATCCACATAAATCAGCAGCATTTTTATATATTACCAACAAAGTTCAGCTGCAAGAGATACAAAAAAGAAATTCCATTCAAGATTACTGTAGATAGCATAAAATATTTGGGAATCTATCTGCCAAGGAACAGTCATGAACTATATGAACTAAACTACAAAACACTCTCCACACAAATAAAGTCAAATCTAATCAGTTGGAAAAATATCAAGTGCTCATGGGTAGGCAAATATAATAAAAATGACAATACTACCCAAATTAATCTACTTATTTAGTGCCATACCAATCAAACGCCCAAGAAATTATTTTACAGATATAGAAAAAATAGTAGCAAAGTTCATCTGGAAGAACAAAAGGTCAAGAATCTCAAGGGAATTAATGAAAAAAAAAAAGGCTGATGAGGGCGGCCTTGCTGTGCCAGATATAAAACTATATTATAAAGCAGCGGCCATCAAAACCATTTGGTACTGGCTTAGAAATAGAGTAGTCGATCAGTGGCATAGGATAGGATCACAGGACAAACTAGGCAATAACTATAGCAATCTAGTGTTTGATAAACCCAAATACCCCAGCTTCTGGGATAAGTACTCACTATTTAGCAAAAACTGCTGGGAAAATTGGAAACTAGTGTGGAAGGAATTAGGGCTTGACTCACACCTAACACCACATATCAAGATAAGATCTAAATGGGTTCATGATTTAAATATAGAGTGATATTGTAAGCAAATTAGAGGAACATAGGATAGTTTACCTCTCAGACCTGTGGAGAAGGAATAAATTTGTGTCCAAAGAAGAATTGAAACTCTTAATTGAACACTAGATAGATAATTTTGATTATATTAAGTTAAAAAGTTTTTGACCAAACAAAACTAATGCAGACAAGATTAGGAGGGAAGCAATAAATTGGGAAATCATCTTCACATGTAAGGGTTCTGATAAAGGCCTCATTTCTAAAATCTATAGAGAAATGTCTCATATTTATAAAAATTCAAGCCACTCTCCAATAGATAAATGGTCAAAGGATATGAACAGACAATTTTCAGATGATGAAATTAAAACCATCTCTAGTCATAAGAAAAGTTGCCCCAAGTCACTATTGATCAGAGAAATGCAAATTAAGACAACTCTGAGGTACCACTACACACCTGTCAGATTGGCTAAAATGACAGGAAAAGATAATGACGAATGCTGGAGGGAATGTGGGAAAGCTGGGTCATTGATACATTGTTGGTGGAACTGTGAACAGATCCAACTATTCTGGAGAGCAATTTGGAGCTATGCTCAAAAAGTTATCAAACTGTGCATACCCTTTGACCCAGCAGTGTTTCTATTGGGCTTGTATCCCAAAGAGATCTTAGAGGAGGGAAAGGGACTCACATGTGCAAGAATGTTTGTGGCAGCCCTTTCTGTAGTGGCTAGAAACTGGAAACTGAATGAATGCCCATCAATTGGAAAATGGCTGAATAAATTATGGTATATGACTGTTATGGAATATTATTGTTCTGTAAGAAACGACCAGCAGGATGATTTCAGAGAGGCCTGGAGAGACTTGCATGAACTGATGCTGAGTGAAATGAGCAGAACCAGGAGATCATTATACACAGAAACAACAAGACTATATGATGATCAATTTTGATGGACATGGCTCTCTTCAACAATGAGAGGTTTCAAACCAGTTCCGGCTGTTCAGTGATGAGGAGAGCCATGTGCACCCAGGGAGAGGCCTGTGGGATCTAAGTCTGGACCACAACATAGCATTTTCACACTCTCTATCAATGTTTGCTTACATTATGTTTTCCTTCTTAGGTTTTTTATTTTTATTTTTTTCTCTTCCCTGTACAGCAAGATAACTAACTGTATAAATATATATACACATATTCGATCTGTCAAATATTTTTAACATGTATTAACATGTATTAAACTTCCTGCCATCTAGGGGAAGGGGTGGGGGTAGGAGGGAAAAATTTGTAACAGAAAGCTTTGCAAGGGTCAATGATGAAAAATTACTTATGCATATTGTTTGCAAATAAAAAGCTTTAATAAAAAAATTAAATAAATAAATTCATACAGTGATAGAACTCAGGTTAGAATAAATTGTCTCATATTTATAAGAATTCAAGCCACTCTCTAATCAATAAATGGTCAAAGGATATGAACAGACAATTTTCAGATGATGAAATTAAAACCATTTCTAGTCATATGAAAAGGTGCTTCAAATCACTATTGATCAGAAAAATGCAAATTAAGACAACTCTGAGGTACCACTATACACCTGTCAGATTGGCTAAGATGACAGGAAAAGATAATGACGAATGTTGGAGGGATGTGGGAAGGCTGGGACTGATGCATTGTTGGTGGAACTGTGAACAGATCCAACCATTCTGGAGAACATAAACCTGGAAAGGATTGCCAGAGATCACTGACTCCTCTCCCTCCTCCATGACTAGCTTGAATCAACCATGAGTTGCAGATACTTACTCTTAAAAATCACTAAGGCAGGAGGGTCTATACTTTCTTTTTCTTTTTTTTTTTTTTGCTGAAGCAATTGGGGGTAAGTGACTTGCCCAGGGTCACACAGCTAAGGAATGTTAAATGTCTGAGACCAGATTTGAACTCAGTTCCTCCTGACTTCAGGAATGATGCTCTATCCACTGTACCACCTAGTTGCCCCAATTTTCCCTATCATCTTAGCCAATTTAAGAGATGTGTAGTGGTACCTCAGAGTTTTTTTGAATTTGCTTTTCTCTAATCAATAATGATTTTGAATATTTTTTTATATTATTATAAATGGTTTCAATTTCTTCATCTGAAAATTGTCTATTCATATCTTTTGATCATTTATCAATTGGAGAATGGCTTAAATTCTTATAAATTTGAGTCAATTATATATTTTAGAAACAAGGACTTTATCAAAACCCTTGAGTGTAAAAAATTTTTCCCAGTTTATTGCTTCCCTTCTAATCTTGTTTGCTTTGGTTTTGTTTGTATAAACCCTTTTTAATTTAATATAATCAAAATTATCCATTTTGCATTCCATAATGTATTCCAGTTCTACTTTGATCACAAATTCTTTCCTTCTCCACAGATCTGAGAGGTAGCTATCCTTTGTTGTTCTAATTTGCTGACAGCATCACTTGTTAAGTCTAATCATGAACCCATTTTGCTTATCTTGGTATAGGATGTTAGAAGTAGGTCAATGACTAGTTTCTGCCATACTGATTTCCAATTTTCCCCCAAATTTTTGTCAAATAGTGATTGATCACTCCATTTCTTAACCAGCACCAAATGGTTCTGATGATTGCTGTTTTGTAATATACTTTTAGGTTCAGTACAGCTAAGTCACCTTCATTTGTATTTTTTCCATTACTTCCCTTGCACATTTTGTGTTTTTGGTTTTTTTTTTTTTTTTACATCAAACTCTTCTATGTTGAAATTCTTTTTACTCTGCTCTTCAATAGTAAGACCTTTTGACAACTTAAGTAAACTGGAACCATTTGTTTCCATTTCTTTTCTTTTCTTTTTTTCTTTTTTTTTTTTTGCCTAATTCAATTCATATGATTCTTTACTATCTATCTTGAGTTCCTCATGGAAATCTGTATAGGACCTTTCAAGGCTTTTTTAAAAGGCACCATTAGCAAGGGCTCCTACTCTATTAAAGGATACTTTGAAAGTATCCTAAAAACATTACTCTTCTCTTGGCTTAGAAGGAGGTTTTCTTTCAAATAACTCAGCAGTTTCATGTTTATTCATAGGCTGAATTTTCTATGGGAACAATAAGAAAATTCAAAAACATCCTAAAGTCTGCTGACTCTTTTTTGAAAGAACGACATATTTTGCATGATTTTATTTTTTCTAACAGCCTTTTAACTTCCACTTATATTTTTTGGTCATTAAATTTACTGAGTATGTACTCCCCTCTTATTTGCATAGATGCATTGAAATGATGGAGAACTGAGTTCAGGTATTAATCATATTCAAAGGAACAAAGACATATACCATTGTTCTCAGAATCTACCTAAACAATGGGATAAGCTTTAAAATGACTCAATACAACCAATTAAAACTCACAAAGAATATAGAATTTCACATTAAAGAACCCTATCAGAATTCTTCATCCTAAAAAATGTTAATTCAAGTTTCCCTAATTGAGGAGTCCCTATAAGTTTTAAATAACAGGTGCAACACCAATATAGTTAAAATTCCTCTAAGCACAAATATTCCCACCTCCCACCAAAACATTCCTAATTGCAAAGTCAATTTTAGAGGTTATGAATTGTCTTTAATAGTCCATTTTTGAGGTTCCTCCACAAGTCCTTTAAGCCTGGTATTCTTAGCCTCCAGACTTCAGTCTCAGTCATCTGTAACATCTAGTAAGGTCCTTCTCTTTCTGCTTCTTCTAGGACTTAGTAATCGATCATTCTCCAAACTCCAAACTCCAAAGGTTTTGTCTGGGAAGCAATCCTTGCTTCCTAAGTGCTAAAAGGGATGAGGACACTGCCAGTATATAATTCCTAAAAACTTACCCTTTGTTTCAAAAGAAAGTCTTTCTTTTTTTCCTCCCAAATAAAATAAAGCAATGTCATATGGGGAAAGTTCCAGATCACTTAAGGAAATAGTTCTAATTCTTTAACAAAGTAATAGGCAAACATTTGGTCCAAGGCAATTTAGTCTCTAATATTAATTTAGTAATCCTTTCTTAAGAATCTGATTCATGCTTTCCATTTTCCCTGATGAATGCAGATGCCCAGGGATATGGAAATATCACTCCCTCCCATTATTTCTTATAAAACCTTAGAAGCAAAATATGTTACTTTATCAGAATCAATAGTTTCTACCAATCCATACTTAGGTACAATTTGTTCCAATATTATTCCACTATCCCCTCTTAAAGCAGCAGAGTTCATGGGAAAGCTTCACTCATTCACTATATCTCAGTTTTCCCCATTGGTATCATTTCATTAAAACCTAACCTAAATATTTTGGAGCCAGGTTCCCTCCTCCCAGAGGGACACCTC
>JAJPUD010003749.1:0-10696 GCA_023553655.1 Myrmecobius fasciatus
TTAATTTTGGGGTCTCTTTCAGGAGGTGATCGGTGAATTCTTTCAATGGTGATTTTGCCCTTTGATTCTACAATCTCAGGGCAGTTTTCTTTCAGGATTTCCTGGAAGATAGTGTTTAGATTCTTTTTTTCATCATGGCTTTCAGGAAGTCCAATAATCCTTAGATTGTCTCTCCTAGATCTATTTTCCAAGTCAGTTGTTTTTCCTAGGAGATATTTCATATTTTCTTCTAATTTTTCATTTTTTTGTTTTTGTTTGACTGATTCTTGAAGTCTTATTGAGTCATTCACTTGCATTTGTTCAATTCTTATTTTTAAAGTGTTGTTTTCTTCAGTTACCTTTTTAAGTTCCTTTTGTAACTGGCCAATTTGTTCATTGCACTCTTTTTCCACTTCACTAATTTTATTTTTCAATAAATTGGTGTCTTTTTCATATCTCTTTTGCAGGGCATCATATCCTTCTTGCAAGATACTGTATCCTTCTTGCACTGATTTCAGTTTATTTTCCCATTTCTCCTCCAGCTCTCTTTTGAGGTTCTTTATGCAATCTTCCAGAAAGGCCTTTTGAAAAGGGGACCAGTGATGGTCCTTGCTGATTTTCTCTGGAGTTTTGTCTAAAGGAACCTCTGGATCTGGGGTGATCATCTCTTCTTTCTCTTTATAAAAGCTGTCTATGATGAGAGCTCTCTTTTGCTTCTTCATTTTTTTTTTTTTTTAGACAGCGTGGATATCTCTTTAAGGTAGGGGGGAAAAAAAAAACGGCGGCTGAAAAAGTTTTGCCCTGAGTCACTTTGGTGAGTTGACTTGAGGTGCTGGGCCAGTGGGGGCTAGGACTAAGTCCGAATTACTCCTTAAACAAGGCAAGTCTGCCAGAACACCTGCCCCCAATCAGGGCAGAGTGTCCCGAGTGCCTCAGATAAACTCCAGGTGTTTGGAATTTGGAGTTTGGAGTTTGGAATTTCTGCCACGATGAGCTGAGCTGAGTCCCACCCTCACTTCCGGCCTACACAGAACTCATCTTTATCTCTCTGTCCAAGTCCGACTAACCTGATATGAAGTTATCCAGAGAGTCATATCCAAATATTTCTGAGTTTGTTGACTTGAAGATCAGTTCAGAGGCTTATTTTATTGCTGATTTGAGAGAAGATCGGAGGAGAGGCAGAAAGTCACCTTTTCACTCCGCCATCTTGGCTCCACTCCCCACAACATAACATTTTCATGTTCTCTATTGATGTTTGCTTGCATTGTATTTCCTTTATCGGATTATCCTCTCTTATAGATACGATTTCTCCTGAACAAAAAAATGATGTGTGGCAATAACTATACATATGTTCGATTTAAGTATTCTAACATAATTATCATGATTATCATGTAGTGGATATCCTGCTATCTAGGGGAGGGTTGGGGAGTAGGGGGGAAAAGTCTGTAACAGAAAGCTTTGTAAGGGTTAATGTTTAGGAATTACCTATACATATGTTTTGCAAATAAAAAGTATTAATAAAAAAAAGAAAAGAAATGAGGCCTTTATCAGAACCCTTAAATGTAAAAATGATTCCTCAATTTATTGCTTCCCTCCTAATTTTGTCTGCATTAGTTTTGTTTGTACAAAAACTTTTTAACTTAATGTAATCAAAATTATGTATCTGGTGTTCAATTAAGAGTTCCAGTTCTTCTTTGGACACAAATTCCTTCCTTCTCCACAGATCTAAAAGCTAAATTATCCTATGTTTCTCTAATTTGTTTCTAATATCACTCTAATAAAGAGCTTTAAAAAAATGTTTTGCTTCTGACTTTTACTTCTCCCAAACTTTCTTCTCTTCTATTAGCTTTCTCTCCTTCTCTTATCCTCTTTTGTTTCTACTTTTCTGTATGGTAAGATAAATTTCTATACCCAATTGAGTGTGTATATTATTCCCTCTTTGAACCAATTCTAATGAAAATAAGATTCATGTGCTACCCTCCTTACTTCCCTCATTTTCTCTTCCACCATAAAATTTCTTTATGCCTCTTTTATATAAAGTAATTTATGTCATTTTGTCTTCTTTCACCCCTTTCCCAGTGCTTTCTTCCTTCTCATCCCTTAATTTCAGATTTTTTTTTTTGGATAATCATACTACTATATTCAACTCACACCTCCACTTTCTGTCTATGTATACTCCTTCTAAACACCCTAATGAGAAAGTTTTAATTTATATATTTATTTCCCCACATTGAATATAACCAGTCTAACTTCATTGAATCCCTTATGATTTCTCTTTTGTGCTTACCTTTTTATGCTTTTCTAGTCTTATATTTGAAAGTCAAATTTTCTCTTCAGTTGTGGTTTTTTCATCAGCAATGTTTGTAAGTCCTCTTTTTCATTGAATATCCATTTTTCCTCCTGAAGAATTATACTCAATTTTGCTGAGTATGTGATTCTTGGTTGTAATCCTGGCCCTTTTGCCCTTCAGAATATTATATTGCAAGTCCTATGATTTTTTAACATAGAGGTTGCTAAATATTGTGTTATCCCTTACTGCGGCTCCATTATATTTGAATTGTTTCTTTTGAGCTCCTTGCAGTATTTTCTCCTTGATCTGGGAGGTTCCACAGTGGATTTTTTAAATTTCTATTTCACCTTCTGTTTCTAGAATATCAGGACAGTTTTCTTTGGTAATGTATTGAAAGATGATGTCTAGACTCTTTTTTGATCATGACTTTCTGGTAATCCAATATTATCCAATATTATCAAAATTATCTCTCCTAGATCTATTTTCCAGGTCAGATTTTCCAATGAGATATTTAGTACTTTTCTATTTTTTTCATTCTTTTGATTTTGTTTCATTGTTTCTTGATGTCTCATAAAGTCATTAGCTTCAATTTTCCAGTTTAACTTTTAAGGAATTATTTCCTCCAGGGAACTTTTGTATCTCTTTTTCTATTTGGCCAATTCTGGTTTTCTTTCAACAAGCTCAATTTGAGCTAAGAATTTGGAAGAACCTGGAAAGAGCTAGGTCTTTCTCATAGCTCTCCTTCACTATGAGGTTCATATTAAATTCAACTTAACAAACATTTCTTAACACCTATTCTGCACAGAACACTCTTCTAGATACTAGAGTAACCACAAAGTTGAGATAAGATATAATTACGTCTTATTGGAACTTTCAGGGAGAGAGAGGAAAATAATGTAAGTAGTAAAAGATAATATATGTTAGTTAGGTTAAAGGTGTGCAAAAGAAAGTAAGGTCTATGAGCTGAAAAGCCACTTCCAAGGGAGATGGGGAGAGATTCAGGAAGGACTTCCTATAAGAGCAGATGATTGAGTTGGTCTTTAAAGAACAGATAGGAACTCAACAGGAAAACATGGAAAAGAAGAAAATTCTAAACACTGAGAACAGTATGAACTAAGGTGCAGGAATGGAAAAACATAGAATATGACCAAGGTACAAAAAGAAGTCCATTTAGGCTGGCAAGAAAAACTTAGCACCAGATTTGGGGAAGGGGGAGTCCATTTTAACATGGGTTCAACATGTGTGGAGGATAGTGATATCATATTAGGCTAGAAGAATAATGGCACTAGATTGGGGGTAATAGAACTCTCTCCAGTTTAAAGTGTATGGAAGATAATATATTAGATTGGAAAGATAAAGTTGCACCCCATTAATGAGGGAAAGAGGAAGTTGAATTATAAAATCTCAGAGTTGGAAGGAACCTAAAAAATTATCTAATCCAATGTTTACTTAAGTAGAAACCTCTTATTACATCCCACCAAATAGATTTGAATTTCACATCTCCATTTGTGGGGAGCTCATGACTTCCTGAAACAGCTCATTCTACTTTTAGACATCCCTTATTAGTAATCAATTACATTTGACTAAGGGATTTGAACTTGAATCCATAGGCAATACTGGCACATTCTATCAAATTAGAAGAAAAGATTCTGCTTCCCAAGAAGCACCATGTTTCTTTGAAACCTCATAATGAAGCCAGGCAACCTGGCCCAGATGACAGGAAATTCAAAGTATTCTCCTTCCAGAAGGCCTACAACAGTGAATGGTTTATAAAGATCCAAGGAAATATGCTGTCCTTTAAAAAAAAAAAGAGTGGAGGGGAAGATGTCATCAATTCACTAATCTAGCATCAGGGCTTGTGTTCTCAGTGGAGAAGGTAAAGAAGGGTAGTACTGAACCATCTACAATCACTAGCCTAATCCTAGCCTATTACAGCTAGCAATCTGTATTTGCTCAATCAAAGTAGGTCCTCTGAAATTTAATAATTTCAAAATATAAAATTTAATAATATGTTTTTCATAAGGTTTACAAAAATATTTCCACCATAGTGATACTTTAAGAATAAGTCATTCAAAGGACTACTGGAAGACAAATGTTTCACTTAGAAAATGAGACTATTCCAATCCCAATGTCTCATTCAGAGGCTTTTTAACTCCTTTTACATTGTCCTCTAAAAGAGATTGTTGACAATACAGTGATCCAAAATAATCCCAAAAATCTGATAATGAAGCATACGGTCTGTCTCCAAAAAAAGAACTGATATTGTTTGAACATAGACTGAAGCATAGTATTTTACACTTTCTTTCATTCTTTTTCTTTTAGTCTTCTTGTTTAAAATGACTAATATGGAAATGTTTTACATGATTACATATGTATAACCTATATCTGATTGTTTATTTTCTCAGGAAGGGGGAAGGAGAAAAGTAGAATAAAAATTAACATGTAATTGGGGAAAGAAAATATATTCAATTAAAAATAAAAGAAGTCTTTTAGTCTTCACTTGAAAAACTGTAGTGAAAAAGAAAAAGATGTTTCCCCCATTTTGCAGATGAAGAAATTAATGTTAAGAAAGATAGAGTGGAAGATGGCAGAGAATAGGTAGGACACTGCCTGAGCTTTCCACAGCTTCCTTCAAAATCAATGCTAGATCAAGCCTCTGAATGGATTTTGGAGTGACAGGACCCAAACACATCTGGAGTGTAATAGTTTTCCAGCTTAAGAAATCTTAGAAGGATTTCAGGAAAGATCTGTTGGGCAGGGGGGAACAGGGCCCAGTACAGGTAAAGCTTGGAGAGGTCCATGTGGGATGGCTGGGCAGAGGGAGGCCAGGAATTAGTGGGAGGTGCTTACCCAAAATAAAGCAGCATTGGCTACTCTGTCCAGGTATAGTAGGCCAGTAGATCAGCAGATCAGTTTTAGACCTCCAGTATAACTCCAGCACAACAGACAGGACTTGGTCAAGTCACTAAGAAGAGAGGGGAAGCCTGCAGCCTCACTGGCCACACTGAAATCAGTGAGAAGCCTCTGTTGTCCTGCAGAAGAAGCTCGGGGCAATCTTCCCTATGTCCCAAGAGCTGACTTCAACCTTTAAAAATGAGCAAAAAACAAAAACAAAAACAGAGTTCTGACTATAGAGTGCTACTATTGAGACAGAGAAGACCAGAACACAAACCCAGAAGAGGACAGCAAAGGCAAATACTCTCAGGTGAAGCCTCAAAGGAGAATAACAACTGGCTTCCAGTTCAAAAGACTCTTGAAAGAGTTCAAAAAGGATCTTAAAAGAGAGATAAGAGAAAAAGAAGGAAAAGAAATGAGAGCATTGCAGGAGAGTTATGAAAATGGGGGGGGGGGGGAAGAAGCCAACACCTTGGAAAAGGAAACATAGAAATTGACTGAAGAAAACAACTCCTTAAAAAATAGAATTGGCAAAATAGAAAAAAAAAATCCACTGGACAAACAACTGCTTTAAAAGTACAATTGGCCAAATGCAAAAGGAGGTGAAAAATCTAACTAAAGAAAACAATTCACTAAAAATTAGAATTGGACAAATAGAAGTGAACGATTCAATAAGAAATCAAGAATCAATCCAACAAAAAATTTTAAGAATGAAAAAATAGAAGAAAATGCAAAATACTTCATTAGAAAAACAAGTGACGTGGAAAATAGATACAGGAGAGAGAATCTAAAAATTATTGGACTGTTTGGAAGCCACAATTAAAAAAAAAGCCTAGACAACATCTTTAAAGAAATAATCAAGGAAAACTGCCCTGATATCTAAGAATCAGATGGTAAAACAGTCATTGAAAGAATCCACTGATCATCTCCTGATTTACTCCAAAATTAAAATTCCAAGGAATATTGTAGCTAAATTCCAGAATTATCAGTTCAAGGAGAAAATACTACAAATAGCCAGGGGAAAAAAAATCAAATATCAAGGAACCACAATCAGATCTAGCAGCCTCCCAAGACCTAGCAGTTTTCAGATTAAAGGATCAGAAGGCCAGGAATATAATATTCTGGAAGACAAAGGAACATGGACTAATCTGAAAATTAACTACCCAACAAAATTAAGCATTATCTTTCAGGGGAAAAGATGGATATTCAATGAAATATAGGACTTTAAATCATATCTGATGAAAAGACCAGAGCTGAACAGAAAATTTGATTTCCAGATATAAGACTCAAGAGAAGCATAAAAAGGTAAATGGAAAAAAATGTTTGTTTTTTGGGTTGTTTTTTTTTTTTTTAAATTAAAATCTTTACATCCCTGTGGTGGAGCAAAGTGAGTGGAGTAAAGGCTGGAATTCATCCAATCTCTCCCTCAAACCAGTCCAAATTTTTAAAAATAACTTCTTAAATAATAATTCTAACTACATTTTAGAGCATCAGAACACCCTCAAAAGATGCAATAAAACATGTTCCAATTGAAGGCAACTTAGAAGCTCAGCATAAAAGGTCTGTGACAGGGAGTCCAGTGTGTAGTCCTGGTGCAGGCTATGACAGCTCAGCCTCAGCCCTGGAGGAACCAGACTAAACCCATCCCTGACCTCTGAATCAGTAGCAGTAATGATAACTTCCAGACTTCTCAGCCCAGAATCACCAAAGAGGACTTGGAAGGTAAGTAGAAAGGGTTTGTGGAATGCAGCATACAATCCCAGCACAGGCCATTCTGGAACAGCCACAGCCACAGCCCTGGACCAACCAGATCCCAAATCTGGCCTGACCCCAGACCCAGCCCTGGTCCCAACCCCAGCATCAGTGAGGTAGTAGCAGCAGCAGTGGTGGTGATTCTGGACCTCTTGAACTGTGAAATCCAGGGAAGAGTTAGAAAGTTAGCAGAGAGGGTCTGTGCAATAGAGTGGGAGTCTGGAATGCAGTGCCAGCACTAGCACAACCCCAATCCCAGCCCCAGCCCCAGAGTCAGTAAAGCAGGACTCTATTGCTTTAGTATACTAGCTCTTACACCTATAGTAGGGTGGGAACACTCCTAACAATTCCAGGGTAAAAGAGAGTGCTTATGATCAGGTCCCTAGAAGAAGCTCTGAAAACAGCTGGACAAAATCCTTGAAGCTTGGGACAATGCACCCTCCAGCCTGGAAACAGAACCTTATTTTAACAAAGTTAAAAGTCTAGTAATAGAAAAGGGAAGTAAGCAGACAACAACAACAAAAAAGAGTTTTTAACCATAAAAAGTTACTATGATGACAAGGAAGAACAAAACACACATTCAGAAGATAATAACAAAGTCAAAGCTCTTACATCTAAAGCCACCAAGAAAAATAAGAATTGGGCCCAACCCATGGAAAAGCCCAAAAAGAATTTTGAAAATCAAGTAAGAGAAATAGAGGAAAAATTAGAAGAGCATTGAGAGTGGTGCAAAAGGAAATACCAAAAGCTAATGAGGAAGAGAATGCCTTAAAAAGCAAAAATGGCCAGGGGGGAGCCAAGATGGCGGAGTAAAAAGGTGACTGCATCCTCCTCCGATCTTCTCTCAAATCCACAATAAAATAAGCCTCTGAACTGATCTTCAAGTCCACGAACTCGGAAATATTTGGACACTGCTTGCTGATATCTCTGAAGAACTTCACAACAGGTTTGTCTAACTTGGACAGAGAGAAAAACAGAGGACTCCGGTGTAGGCCGGAAGTGAGGGTGGGACTCAGCTTAGCTCATTGTGGTAGAAATTCCGAACTCCAAACTCCAAATTCCAAACACCTGGAGTTTATCTGAGGCACTCCGGATACTCTGCCCTGATTGGGGGCAGGTGTTCTGGCAGACTTGCCTTGTTTAAGGAGTAATTCGGACTTAGTCCTAGCCCCCCACCGGCCCAGCACCTTAAGTTAATTTGTCGAAGTGCCCCATGGCAAAGATCTTCAGCCTCCGTTTCAGCCGCCGTTTTTTTTTTCCCCTACCTTAAAGAGATATCCACGCTGTCTAAAATAAAATGAAGAAGCAAAAGAGAGCTCTCACCATAGACAGCTTTTATCGAGAAAAAGAAGGAATGATCCCAGATCCTGAGGTTCCTTTAGACAAAATTCCAGAAGAAGGTATTAAAGACCATCACTGGTCACTTTTTCAAAAGGCCTTTCTGGAAGATTGCACAAAGAACCTCAAAAGAGAGCTGGAGGATAAATGGGAAAATAAACTGAAATCAGTGCAAGAAGGATATGATGCCCTGCAAAAGAGATCTAAAAAAGACACCAATTTATTGAAAAATAAAATTAGTGAAGTGGAAAAAGAGTGCAATGAACAAATTGGCCAGTTACAAAAGGAACTTAAAAAGGTAACTGAAGAAAACAACACTTTAAAAATAAGAATTGAACAAATGCAAATGAATGACTCAAGACTTCAAGAATCAGTCAAACAAAAACAAAAAAAATGAAAAATTAGAAGAAAATATGAAATATCTCCTAGGAAAAACAACTGACTTGGAAAATAGATCTAGAAGAGACAATCTAAGGATTATTGGACTTCCTGAAAGCCATGATGAAAAAAAGAATCTAAACACTTATCTTCCAGGAAATCCTGAAAGAAAACTGCCCTGAGATTATAGAATCAAAAGGCAAAATCACCATTGAAAGAATTCACCGATCACCTCCTGAAAGAGACCCCAAAATTAAAACCCCAAGGAATATTGTGGCTAAATTTCAGGACTATAGCACCAAGGAAAAGATTCTGCTAGCAGCTAGAAAGAAACAATTCAAATACCGAGGATCAATAATTAGAATCACACAGGATCTGTCAGCCTCCACATTGAAGGATCGAAGGGCCTGGAACCAAATATTGGGAAGGGCAAAGGAACTTGGATTACAACCAAGAATAACCTATCCAGCTAGAATGAGCATTATCCTCCAGGGAAGAAGATGGTCATTCAATGATATAGATGAATTTCACCTATTTCTATTGAAAAGACCAGATCTGAACAAAAAATTCGACATCCAAACACAGAACTCAAGAGATGCATAAAAAGGTAAAAAGAAAAGGACTCTTGAGAAGTTTAATTTTATTAGGGGGATACTTAAAGTTTGGGGGTATAATTAACTAGATATTACTTTGATAATATGAAAAAGAACTAGAGGGGAAAAGGTTGTCATACTGGGGAAAAGAGGGGAAAAGTGGTAAAATAAGATCTAAAAAAAGGAGGTAAAAACAAGGTAAAATCTCTTGAAGAGGCAAAGAAAACCTAATATAATTGAGAGAAAGAGGGGAGGGAGATGAGCATTGTGTAAATCTTACTCTCATCAGGTTGGGCTCTAAAAGTGTATATCAGACATTTGATTTCACATAGAAACTTGTCTGTTGCTAGAGGGAGTAGGAGGGAAAAGAGGAAAAGTAAGGGACAAACTAATAGAAGGGAAAATAGAAGATTCAGGGGAAAGGAGTAAAAACAGGGGGAGGGGATCTAAAGGGTGGAGTATTGTTTGGGGGAGGGGATCATCAAAAGCAAAGTACTGAGGAGGGGGGAAGGGAGAAAGGGGAAAGGAAAGGGGAAAACATAACTTGGGTAAATAAGATGGCAGGAAATAAAGAATTAATTATTCTAACTGTGAATGTGAATGGGATGAACTCTCCCATAAAGCGGAAGCGGATATCAAACTGGATTAAAAACCAGAATCCCACAATATGTTGTCTACAAGAAACACATCTAAAACATAGTGACACATATAGGATGAAGGTAAACAGCTGGAGCAGAAAATATTATTCTTCAAGTGAACAAAAAAAAGTAGGGGTAGCAATCCTTATCTCAGATCAAGTAAAAGCCAAGATAGATCTAATCAAAAGACATAAGGAAGGAAACTACATTTGATTAAAGGGTACCATAGATAATGTAGCAATATCTATACTAAATATATATGCACCAAGTGCAATAGCATCCAAATTCCTAGGGGAGAAATTAAGAGAGATGCAAGAAGAAATAGACAGCCAAACTATACTAGTGGGGGATCTCAACCTTGCTCTCTCAGAATTAGATAAATCAAACTACAAAATAAACAAGAAAGAAACTAAGGAGATAAACCAATTGTTAGAAAAGTTAGGTATGATAGATCTATGGAGAAAGTTGAATGGAGACAGTAGGGAGTTTACTTTTTTCTCAGCAGTCCAGGGAACCTATACAAAAATTGACCATGTGTTAGGGCATAAAAACCTCAAAATCAAATGCAGAAAGGCAGAAATAGTAAATGCATCCTTTTCAGATCATGATGCAATAAAAATCACATGCAATATAAGGCCAGGAGAAAATAAACCAAAAGTTAATTGTAAATTAAATAATCTAATCCTGAAGAATGAATGGGTGAAAGAGCAAATCATAGACACAATCAATAATTTCATCCAGGAGAATGACAATAAGGAGACAACATACCAAAATTTGTGGGATACAGCTAAAGCGGTTATAAGGGGCAATTTTATATCTCTAGATGCTTACTT
>JAJPUD010003749.1:15696-28599 GCA_023553655.1 Myrmecobius fasciatus
CATCTTTACATTTAATGGTTCTGATAAAGGCCTCATTTCTAAAATATATAGAGAATTGTCTCATATATATAAGAATTCAAGCCACTCTTCAATAGATAAGTGGTCAAGGGATATGAACAGACAATTTTCAGATGATGAAATTAAAACCATCTCTAATCATGAAAATTTGCTCCAAATCACTATTGATGAGAGAAATGCAAATTAAGACAACTCTGAGGTACCACTAAACACCTGTCAGATTGGCTAAAATGACAGGAAATATAATGATGAATGTTGGAAGGGATGTGGGAAAACTGGGGCACTGATACATTGTTGGTGGAACTGTGAATATATCCAACCATTTTGGAGAGCAATTTGGAACTATGCTCAAAGTTATCAAACTGTACATACCATTTGACCCAGCAGTATTTCTATTGGGCCTATATCCCAAAGAGATCTTAAAGGAGGAAAAGGGACCCACATGTGCAAAAATGTTTGTAGCAGCCCTTTTTGTAGTGGCAAGAAACTGGAAACTAAATGGATGCCCATCAATTGGAAAATGGCTGAATAAACTATGTTATATGAATGTCATGGAATATTATTGTTCTGTATGAAACAACCAGCAGGATGATTTCAGAGAGGTACAGAGAGACTTGCATGAACCGATGCTGAGTGAAATCAGCAGAATCAGGAGATCATTGTACACGGCAACATTAAGACTATATGATGATCAATTCTGATGGACATGGCTCTCTTCAACAATGAGTTGTTTCTAAGCAGCTCCAATTCTTCAGTGATGAAGAAAGCCATCTATGCCCAGACAGAAGCCCATGGGACCTCAACATAGCATTTTCATGCTTTTTATTGATGTTTGCTTGCATTTTGTTTTCCTTCTCAGATTTTTTTTTCTTGTAGATCCGATTTTTCTTGTACAGCAAGATAACTGTATAAATATGCATACATATATTGGATTTGTCATATATTTTAACATAGTTAACATATATTGGACTACCTACCATCTAGGAGAGGGGTTGGGGGGGAAGAAGAGAAAAATTTGGAATAGAAGGCTTTTCAAGCGTTAATGTTGAAAAATTATCCATGTATATGTTTTGCAAATAAAAAGCTTTAATTAAAAAAACCTCTTTATTTTCAAAATATATGCATAGATAGTTTTTAACATACATCCTTGCAAAACCTAGGATTCCAAATTTTTTTCTCCCTCCTTTCCCCTCTCCCCTTCCCATTGGAACTGGCCTCAATCACCTCATTGTTGAAAAGATCCATGTACAGAAGAACTGATTATTATATAATTTTGTTGTTGTCGTGTACAATGTTTTCTTGGTTCTACTCAATAAGCAAAACACTTTTGACAATGGAGAGGGTGAAAGGAGAAAGAAAGAGGGAAAGGGGGGTAAGGAAGGAGGGAGGAAGACAGGGAGAGAGCAGAGAGACAGACAGACAGACAGACAGAAGATAAATAGGAGGAAAATAAAATGGACAGAAATACATAATTGGTAATTGTTATTATAAAAAATTTTTACAGTGAGTTTCTTTGATAAAGACTTCATTTCTCAAACATAGAAAATGGAGTCAAATTTATAGAAATGAGCTATTCCTCAATTGGTAAATGGCCAAAGGATATAAACAGACAGTTTCAGACAAAATAATCCAAGTCATCTATAGTCATATTAAAAAAAAAATTTTCTAAATCACTCTTAGGAAAGAAATGCAAATTAAAACAACTCTGAGCAACCCACACCTGCCAGATTGGATAATCTGACAGAACAAGAAAATGACAAATATGGTGGGGATGTGGGAAAATTAAAACACTAATGTACTGTTGGTGAAATTGTATAATGATTCAACTATTCTAGAGAGCAATTTGGAACCATGTCCACAGGATATCAAATCATGCATACACTTTGACCAAGCAATATTCCTACTAGGTCTATATCCAAAAGCAATAAACAAACAAAAAGTAAAAGAACCTATGTGTACTAAAATATTTTCATCAGCCCTTTTAGTGGTGGAAAAGAATTAAAAGTTGAGGGGATGTCCATCAGTTGAGGGATTTGGCTAACAACTGGTATATGATTGTGATACAATACTATTGTGCTTTAAGAAATGATGGGCAGGATGTTCTCAGAAAAACATGGAAAGACTTATATGAACTGACATAAAGGAAAATGAGAAGAACTGGGAGAATATCGTACATAGTAATAACAATATTATATGATGATATACTCTGAACAACTTAGCTATTTTTACCAATATGATGGCCCAAGAAAATTTTTTAGTTACCCATGAAAAGTCCTGTCCATCACCAGAGAAAGAATTGCTAGAGCCTGAATGCAGATCAGAAATACTTTTTCTTTATTTTTCTTGGTTTGTTTGTTTGTTTTTTGGTCTGTATTTTCTTTCACAGAATGACTCACATGGAAATATGTTTTACATGACTAACATGTACAGCCTATGTCAAATTGCTTGCCTTCTCAATGAGGGAGAGAGTGAAGAGATGGAGAGAATTTTGAACTCAAAATTGGAAAAGAAAGATTGTTAAAATTGATTTTTACATGAAACTGGGAAAAAATTAAATATTAAATAAAATTTTAAAAAATCCCAAACTTTTCTTTGGATGTAGGAGGCCTCCCAGAACTTAAGAGGTAGACAGATTTATATAAAATACCACATGAAATAATGGTTTTAAAGGGGATACCATGTTTGAATAAATAGATCTAGGGCAAATAGACTCTGGCTAAGGAGGTGACTTGGGAAAAGTACAGTAGAATCAGTTCTTCAAGCAATCAACAAATATATATCAAGTATGTCTGATGTGCCAGGCATACATATTCTGGGGATAAAAAACAGAAGCTAGCTAATCTTTGTTCTGTGTAAAATATATGTATATTCAAAATAGATATAAGGTAACACAGGGAAGGGGCATGAAGGAATTTGTGCCTGGGGGAGGCCACATTAGGAAAAACCTCAGGTATAAAGTGGTTGTTGGACTTTTGGTGAAGAAAACCGAGATTCCAGGAAGAGGAGGTGAAGGAGGAGTGAGTTTCAGAGGCAGCAGGGGCAGGGGCAGGGATAGAAGCAGGGGGGACTGCCAGTTCAAAGGTACATAGAGAAAAAAAACTCCATCATGCCTGAACTATAGAATTGTGGCAAGTTGTAATGTGTAATAGGGCTAAAAAGGTAGGAAGGGAACAAATTGTGAAGTTCACATTTCAAACATGTAAAGATCCCAGAACTGATCTCAGATCAAATAGATCCCAGAGGGAATAAGGAACCATTGGAATTTATGAAATATCAGAATGAAATGATCAGACTTAATTTTTAGGAAAATACCAAATGTGATGTTGGGAGTCTGAGGCTCTGGGGAGTTGAGCTGGGAGGAAAGTAACAGATGCAGTTTTGTGTCGGTTCTTTTTTAAGGGAGTAGGACATAATTTTACATATATGAATGTTGTGTGTGTATATACATACATAAATAAACATATACACACACAATCTCTCAAATATATATAATATATACATACCCCCAAATATGTGTGTACACATATGTATGTGTATGTGTGTATATCAAATGTATGTGTATGTGTATATGTGTACATGTATACATATACCTATTTATGTCTGATGGTAGCCATCTCCAGGGCAGAGCAGAGGAAGAAAGAAAAAAGAGAAAAAAATTTCATGTGATAATTCTGCTGTATATTTGAAAGGAATAGCAAGTTATATATAGTAGATTTGTTGTTTCATATACAATTATCTTTTTATTGTATTGTTATAAAAATGCTTGTTTTATTTCATAAATTAAAAAAAATAAATTTAAGAAAAGGAGTGAGACAAGCTTTATTTTGGAGGAGAGGACCTAAAGTGAGGAGATATCCATATCTATATAAATATATATGTTTATAAAAACATAAATAACATGTTATATATATATGGAGAGAGAGAAAGAGACAGAGAGAGAGACAAAGACAGAGAAAAAAAGTGACAGAGAAAGAGAGAAAGAGAGACAGAGAGGTATATACACACACACACACACACACACACACACACACACACACACACAGAGTATGTGGTGTGGATTTCCATAGACCAAGGAGAGAGAGCTCATTTCCAAAGGAGCTGGAGTGGGAGGATCAAGGCCTCCCAGTGATTTGATGTCATGTTTTTTTACTGAAAGAGCTTTAGAAGCAGCGTTCCCTTCCCCCACCAGATGCTTCCCCCTCCATGAGACAAGGAAGTTGGACAAGATGGTCACTAAGGTCCCTACCAGCTTTTGCATTTCATAGATCCCTTTGGAGGTTCTCATTGTCCTGGTGGCCACTTTCCCTCCAGGGAGCGCCAGGAGAGAGCAGCCCCCCTCCCACCTTTTCTGAAGAGGCAGGATTATGGAATACTTACTTTTCTTTCCTCCCCTAGTTACCATAGTATCCTGTTTCCTTGGTTACCAGTGACCAAAGAGAGGACAGGATTTTGATGGAGCTTTCTAAAGAGAGATGTCAGTGAGGACCTTGTCTCTTTTTAAAGAACACTCGTTCTGAGGAGGCTGCTGGAGAAGAGGGGGCCAGGACACTTTCTGTATGAAGATGGAATTTTAAAATTTCATCTCCATGAGCAGAACTGAAACACTTAAAAGAAGGCCTGTGAGAAAGCAAAGCCCTGGAGCACTACCTAGGCAAGGGCATCACTGCAGAGCATGGACGAAGGTGAAGGCCCAGATGCTAATTAAGAAGTAATTTCTGAGAGTGCTGTATCAAAAAAAAAATGCATTTATCTATGCATGTTGTAGACTGCCTCAGTAATTCTGGGCTCTGGTTGTATTATAGCGGGAAGAACAGTGCACTTGGAAACAGAAGATTGAGACTCCCACCCAGCTCTGTTATTTGCTAGCTGTATGACCTTGGGCAAAAATAACTTCATACCTCCAGTCTTCAATATTCTCACCTGAAAAATATTTACAGTAACACCTGCAATTTCCATTTGAATAATGCCTTTAAGGTGCTTTCTTAGCTGAAAGGCAGCATATAAATATATTAGATGTCACTTCAAATGAGATTGTATAGGTTAAATACTTCGTAACAAGAAGGCACTATGTTACACCACCTTAATAATCAATACTATGCCATGACTTCAATGATCTCTGATCTTGAGGAAATGGCTATTCCCTTCACTAACACAGATCTTAACTTTCTATGAGTCATTGGTTAATCTATATTAGTTTCTGTTTTCAAAATTCATTGTAGCCAACTAGACAGTAGTTATTTGAATGTTAGTAGGTTGGCTAATACTTGACCAACAGACCCACAATTCTTTATTGAGATTACATTGGATATTTTTATGACTTATTAAATCTTACCAGAACTTGGGCTTTGCTAACTTAATCTTTGAGAACTGAGATTTCCCTTCATATCATTATGGTACATAAAAATCACTCTTTGTAACAATTATAGATTATTAACATACTGAACTGAGTGTTCTTCTTCCTGGGGAAAAAGACAGCTGGCTATAATGTCTGGTCTTCCCAAAGTGAGAAGCTTCCATTTTAGTGGGTCAGTGGACACACCAGATTAGTATAGAATAGTCAGGGCTAAGTTCCATTCTTCTCTAAGATGGAAATAAAGAATCAGTATTAAAAAACAAAAACAAAAAAACCTTCAGAAATAGGCAATATGAACTCTAGGTACTATTTTTGAGAGTGATATACATTATTATTCTAGTACATTTTGGCTCTGGTGTTGAAGTGACATTTCCTGGGATTTTGGGGGGAAATTCTGACTATGACTCCTCTGCTAAGGACCTGCTTCTCTCTCTAGCTGGTTGCAAGTGCAGCATGGCTAGACTTAGAATTTAGAATGAATAATGACACGTCACATTCATATAAGCAATTTTATTGTTGTTGTGTCTGACTTGGGGACCCCCATTCAGGGTTTCTTTGGACACTGGAGTGATTTGCCATTTCTTTTTCCAGCTCATTTTACAGATGAAGTAACTGAGGCAAATAGGGTTAAGTGACTTGTCTGGGATCATTCAGCTAGTAAATGTCTTAAACTTCAGTTTACAAAATTAGCTTTCTCACAACCTTATGAAATGGATAAGACAAGACAAGACAAGAATTATTATCTCCATCTTCCAAATGAAGAAACTGAAACTCAGGACAGATAAGACAGGTAATTGGATAATACTATTAATTGAAGACAGTACATGAACTTGTGTTAATTACTATTCTTGTGAGGGTAGATAAACTTGCCTCTCTGTTACTTCATCTGTATAGATTAAATTGGACTAGTGAATCTCTAATGTCCATTCTGGGTCAGATATCCTATTGTAATGAGAATGAACTAACCAATGGAGGGGACGTATATTTATTGACGGGTTTCAGTCTGAGTGACCACATGAAAACTTGGAGTAAGCCTGTGACTGAAAGAATGATATTATGTGATAATGAAAGTCTTCTCATTGGCTTCAGAAGCATTCAGAGACTGCTTAACCATAACTGAGTGAGTCTAAAAATGGGATATTCTATACCTTGATACTCTCTTTCACTTCCAAGAGTTAGGATTTCCAACCTTGAGAAACAACTCCAAGAACTAAGTGGGAAGAAAGATGGCTACTCTTTTCTCGTATTTAGCTAATTGTGGCCAAGAGCACATCATTGTCTCTTTTGTGTTTGCTCCTCTAAGTAGAAGACTGAGTATGTGGACATGTACAGGCAGTGACTTTGTAAGTCAGTGGGGAGCTCAAAAAGTCCAATCAGAAGTCCCATCAACAGCAGGAGCTGGCAGTAGAAATGGTCCCCAGAGTAGTAGTGGCTGATGGCAGTAATTGTAGCTGCATCAGCAACACCCAACAACAACAAAAACTAATAAGGAGTAGTAGAAGAAAGGCAGCTTAAGAGAGCTTGACTTCTTGTAATGGAGAAGGAATGCTAGCTATGGACTCTAGAAAGGAACCAACCCACATAGTTCATAGGAGAATGAACACATATCTGGAGTTTTACAAGGATTCCTGGAAGGGAGAAAAGGATTTCAGGAGGTATTGCCACACTCTGTCCTGGTTAAACAAATCATGGATCATCAGCTCGTCTGTGTGTGTAGTCAATCAGAAGATTTGATTATCATACAGCTGTCATAGGTGTTCCCCTCTTGTGTACCGACCTAGCACTGAATTCTAAATTTAAACCCATTCTTCCCATGGATGTTGTGTATTTGTGGGATTCTATCCCTTAAATTTGGAGGAAATATTTTATAAAATTTTTTCTTACTATAGCTTTTCAGTATATATCTTTTTCTAAAAACTAATTGAGGTTACTCTTGAGCGTTCATGGGGAGCACAGTGGTGGAGTTTGTGAATGACAGTATTAGAAACTCTCTTACTGTGGTACTGGTGAAGATTTTTCAGAGTCCTATGGACTTTGGAGAGTGCCTGGATCTCCAGAAGGGAAATCAAATCAGCCAATACTTAAAAAAATATTAATTTAGGTTATGTACTGGAAGGCCAGATACTGAAACTGAGACTAAAATACTTTGGCCACATAATGAAAAGATGGAGCTCATTGGGACAGACCCTGTTGTTTGGAGAGATTGAAGGCAAAAGGACAAAGAGGATGGCAAAGGATGAGATGGATAGTGTCATGAAAACAACAAGCATGAACTTGGGCAGACTAGAGAGGAAGTGGAGGACAGAAGGTCTGGCAGGCTATAGTCCATGGGCTCATAAAGAGTATGACACAACTAAATGACTGAACAATGACAAAGGCTCTTAGAGCTGTTCCTAGACCCCTGAGAGTAGGACTCAGCCCACTGGGTACCCAGCCTATCTCTGTAACAAGCTAGCACACTGAGCTGAAGAGAAGAAGCTACATTGTATTTATTCTAAGTTAAATTCCTGCTCTCCTACTCTATGTTCTAAGGTCCCTTACAACTCTGACTTTCTATCTTCTAAGACCCCTTCCATTTTTAACTCTGATAATCCTATTACTCTCAGTCATATTCCCAACTCTCCCTGTGGGGAATATGAACCAGAAGGAAATCTGCTTCTCATGCAAATGTAAATCAGGGTCTTGAAGGAAGCCCAGCCAACTAGATAGGGGTGGGGTGGGGTGGAGAGTGGAATCTGTGCTGAGAAGGGCAGTTCTCACAATTCAATCAGAGGCTTTGGGAAGGGTGGGAGAGAAGGAGGAGGGGGATGATTTTATTTTGCTACACTTGCATAACTGGTAATTCAATTTTCTGTTGTTTTGCTGTGATCTCTCCCCCTCCCCCCAATCCCCCAACATCAATCAGGGCTTGTTTGTTCTATTGACCTTCAGTTCAGTCATGGAGGCAGCAGCATATCATGAATCAGGTTCTGTCTCTCCCCTTACAAGAGCACTACCTGGTCGGAGCCTCTGTGACTAAACACTGTTGCATGCAGTGGCTGGGGAGCAGAGTTAATAATTCATTGTAGAGAGCTTTCAGGTAGGGTGAGTGGACCTTTCCCAGGACACAGAGGGCAGAATGACTCTAGCAATACTTGCCATGCAAGACTGAGAGCTTAGTTTTCCTGAATCCTTTAGAGATTAATGAAACCCAGAGAGAGACCACCTCCTGGCAGGACCAGAGCAAGGGTGGAAGCAAACCTCTCCAGACCCGAAGGACTAAGGAGTACATTCCTGAGGATGCAGTCTGGAAGGGCTGGGCTCAGCCATTAAACCATAAAGCCTCAGAGCTCATATTATTCTAAACAACCTCAATGACTGGATGTCTCTGGACATTGATTTTTTTTTTTTTTTGGCAAGGCACTTGGAGTTAAGTGACTTGGTCAGTCACACAGCTAGGAAGTGTTAGGTGTCTGAGTCTGGATTTGAGCTCAGGTCCTCTTGACTCCGGGGGCCGATGCTCTATGCACTGTGCCATTTAGCTGTCCTGACATTGACTTTCAAAGGTGAAACAGAATTTATCCCAATAACTTGGAGATAGAGAGGAACAACCTCTGTGCTAGGAATTTATAGCTTCAGGGAAGAGGAAGGAAAGGAAAGGTACCAATATGTTCTCTAGAGAGATTATTGGGCTCAGAAACCTGGACCCTTCTTTCCCAATGGCTTTGGGGAATCTAAGAAGAAAGCTAGACTGATAGGCTTAGGGAATTCCTCTTTTCTCTAAGAATTACGTACCAAGATGAGCACTGTCAATGATCCAGAATGTTTGTGAAGGTGAGGTCTTAAGTTTTAGCTCAGAGAACTTTCTTTACTGATCCCATAATTCTAGGATGCTCTTTCATAGAGAGATCTATAGATAGTCATAACAGTGACAACTCGAGAATGTGGGTAGTTGTTTATAAATTACCTTACTTGAAATGTGTTTCAAAGGTCATGTTTCTCAAATAATGGGAATATCTCTTTGTGCTCTCTCCAGTATAATATGGAAGACCTATGTGGGATATGAAATTCCTGTGGGTTATTTCCTGTGTGGAATTCCTATATGTTCATTTGCCAGAGATTGATGGAATGCTTACTATGAAAATAGCATTGTGCTGGTGATTATCATTCCCACATGCTACTTTCTAGCCAACTTGGCCTACTACTATTCTCAAAACTCAGAAAGCCATCTCTTGCCTTGAATACAGCCTATCTACTAAGCTTGGGATGCACTTCCCCTTCATCTGAGCCTTAGAATCCGCAGCTTCTTTTGGGGATATTCTCAAGTGCTCTCTTCTACATAGAGTCTTAGCTGATACTTCCAGTCATTAGTGCTCTTTCCCTCCTCAAATTTTCTTATATTGATTTCTGTGTGTATTCTATCCTCCTCAATAAAATGTAAGCTCCTTAAGAGCAGAAGCATTTTTTTTTGTATTTGTTTCCCCAGTACCTTGTAAAATGATTTAAATATAGTAGGTGTTTAAATGTTTATCATTGAGTTAAGCTTGGTTAACCTTTTTTTTTTTATTAAAGCTTTTTATTTGTATAACATATGTATGGGTAGTTCCCCAGCATTGATCTTTACAAAGCTTTCCATTACAAATTTTACCTTCAGTCTCCTCCCCTCCCCTAGATGGCAGGAAGTCCACTACATGGTTGACCATTTTTTTTAAAGGATTTGAATTCAGCCTGACTTTTTTTTCAGGCTTGGCCTGAGTTTTTGGAGGCCTTGGTCCTATGCTGGTTTGCATGGTTGACTTGAAGATGTGGTAACCATGGTGACTAACCATGGTGACAGGAATCCTGTCTGTCTATAAAGGACTAAAGGGATTTAAGAGAAGTCTTGTAGAAGACAGTGGAAGGCATTAGGTTGTTAGACTGGAGAATAGGATAATAGATTAATAGAATGTTTATAAGGATGCTATGAATAAAAATTGTCTTTGACCTGAGCCCATGATACAAGCTGAGAGGTCACATAGAATGTTAGGTCAGGCAGTGGCCCTGAAATCAGAAAACCAAAGTTCACATTCCAGTTCTGCCCTTTATTACCTGTCTGACCTTGGCCAAGACATATAATTTCTCAATGATTTCACCACTCATTAATTCCAGGATGCCCAGAACTTTCCTTTGATCTATCAACCCACAAATAATAAGCACCTAAAAGGTGCTCAGTCCTATACTTAGACAAGTATCTTATTAGCCTGAATAGAAACCTCACACTTAAAATGGATTCTCTTTGAGGGGCAGCTAGGTGGTGCAGTGGATAGAGCAACAGCCCTGGAGTTAGGAGGACCTGAGCTCAAATGTGGCCTCAGACAGTAATCACTATGTGACTCTAAATAAGTCACTTTTCCTTGATTGCCTTTAAAAAAAAATGAGCTTTTTGGAAAGAAAAAAAAAACAAAAAAACAAAACCCTAACACATGAAGTTACATATACTTCTCTTAGGCTCTATTCAGATTTTAATCAATCCTGATTTGGGGAAAATGCATGACCTTGGTTTGGACTAATTTAGCATGTGACAGACATAGTCCTTCCTAGCAAAGATCTCACTCATAGTCTAGTTGGGGCGTCAAGAGAGGCTCTAGCCAAGTGTTCCCTTGTGTGGCTGCCATAAAGAAGAGATGCAAATACTCCCAATAGTATGGGGAAGCTTGACAGGGGAGACAGGCTTGGGATGAGTCCTAAAGAACAAGTTGCCTTTGGATAGAGAAAAGGGGAGGATTCCTTTAGAGACACAAAGTCATGGAGGCAGGAGCAAGTAGAATGTGGGTGGGAGTTACAGGCATAGGAGTGGGGGACAAGGCAAGTCTGGGAGGGACCTCAGAGAACATCCCAAGCACAGAGACAGGACAAGAGAGCACAAGTCATATTTATCACTGGATCATCCTCCAGAGATGAAACGGACCTTATAGTTCATTTAGTCCAGCCTCTTCCTTTTGCAGATGAGGAAACTGAGGCCTGAAGAGCTTGAGTGACTTTTCTAAGATCATAAAGATAGCAATTAACAGAACTAGAATTTCAAACCCATATCTTCTCACCACAAATACAGTGTTCTTTCCACTTTCTTCTACCATATTCCTTAGATCCATCAGGGTCTTGTGACCACCATCTTGGGCCATGGCCAGAATGTATTCATGTGGGTTCTCTCGGCTTCATATTAAATAACTCACATTTAAATAATGAAAGAGAACTTTGCACGACAGAAAACATAGTGGCCCTGGAGTCAGAGGACCTGGTTTCAAATCCTGCCTCTTTCTCTTATTTCTTGTATGAGCTTGAGCAAGTCATTTACTTCCCTGGGTGTTAAGGATCCATGCCTAAGTATGAAGGGGCAGGTCAATTCTCTGAAAGCCCCCACAGCTGTGAATCACAAGGAATTGCAACTCAGTCTTTACTGATGCAGATGATTTTGTGAATTGGGAGTGAAATAAATTGGAGGCAAGAGGGAAGAGGAGACAGGTCTCCCAGTCTCCTTGTGTCCTTATCATGAAGGGATCTGTTCTGCTGGTCAGAGATAGATCCCAAGCAGCCACTAGCAGGTGGCTCCCCTAACACCTGGGCCCTAGTGTCCTTATCTGTGAAATGAAGCCCTCTGAGGCCTTCTGGTTCTATAACCTTTCTCTGATGATCCCCACTTTGAAGATGAGGAACTGAAGTCATAAAGTTCCATTGACTTGCCCAGGACCATACAGAGAGGAAATGTCAAAGCCAGACTAGATCCTGGAATTGAATGCTCAACACACTTTCTGCTCTGCCAGCTTTAATCATGGCCCTAACTTACTGGGGTTGTATGCAGTGAGGTTTATGCCTATGTGCTCATAGCACCTGCCATTCCCTGGAGCCAGGTTTGCACTGAAGGACAATTCAGTGCAAATTCTGTCTCTGCTGTTTGTTCCTGTGTAACTCTGAGTCAGTTTCCTAACATCCTTGGGCCTCAGTTTTCTTTATCTGACTCTGATAGATGGGTCTTTTGTTCTATCTCGCCAGGAAGCAGGCTTCTTTACCATGTCATTTTTTGACACTGTTCCAACCCACCTCTAGCTCCCCATTATATGTTGCTTTAGAAAGTCACTCTTCAAGGACAGGGACTTAGCCATAGTCCAGTACTTAGCATAGTGCCTGGCATATAGTAAGCATTTAATAAATGCCTTATCTACCTATTCTATGTATCATTTATCTAGTGTTTATTATCTATCATCATCCATCCATCTATTTATCTACCTATTTTTATTATCTGTCATATATCTATCTGCCTATCATCTGTCTATCTATCATCTATCACCTATTTGCCTATTTTATAATCTATCATCTGTCTGCCTATTTTTCTCATCCATCATCCATCTATCTGTCTACTTTTCTCATCCATCTATCATCTATCACCTATTTATCCATGCCTCTGCCTATTTTCCCTATCTGTCTCTCTATTTTCCCCATTTATCATTCATCACCTATCTATCCATCTATTCTATCTATCTATCTATCTATCTATCTATCTATCTATCTATCTATCT
>JAJPUD010003749.1:29753-48372 GCA_023553655.1 Myrmecobius fasciatus
TCCTAAGATCTTAGTAGTATTTTGATTTTTGAGATATATTGTTCAATCAATAAGTATTAATAAGTGCTTAGTATGAGCTACTCACAGTGCTAGGCACTACAAAAAAAAAAGACATTCTTTGCCCTCAAAAAGCTTATATTCTACTAATAATAGCTTACATTATTCTGTGCTTGATAAACATTATCTCATTTGAGCCTCACAGCAATCTTTCTTTTTAAAACATTTTAAAATATATTTTTATTTTATTCAGAACTTAAAAAATAAGCAAATATTTTCATAACATGAACCTCTTGGCAATCTTTCAAAGTAAAAGCTATTTTTAGCCTCATTTTACAAATGAGAAAACTGGGGATCAAAGAATTTAACCAATGTGTTTTGGATTCAACATGTACTTAAATATCTATTGAATCATTTTGAGCTTGCAAAGTTATGTTCTTTTAGTGCAATACACACACACACACACACACACACACACATATATATGTATACAGAGAGAGAGAATAACCCTATTTCTTCCTTAAAGTTTTCTGAGATTAACATAAATGGTCTGCACAATCCTCAAATTCTCCCTTTCAACTCACTTCTGTAATTACCTTGTGCTCTGTTTGCTTCTCTCCATCCCCTTCCCAAGCATTGCACATTGTTGTCATGTTCCTGAAAGCTCCCCAAGAGCAGGCATGAGCCAACATTGTTTGTTCTAATAGTTGAGACCATTGATAGCTCCTTGGGATTTAGCATTTTTATTTTTATTTTTTGGAATTTTATTTTTAGACTCATTTTAATAGTATTTTATTTTTTCCTATTACACATAAAATAATTTTTAACATTTAATTTTTTAAACAAAATTTGAATTCCAAATTTTTCTCTCACTTTCATCCTGTCTTCCTAACAATTTGATATAGGTTATGTATGTAGTTATGTAAAATATAATTTCATATTAGTTCTGTTGTGGAAGAAGAAACATATCAAAAGGGAAAAAAAACCACAAAAAAAAGAAAGTGAAAATAATATGCTTCAATCTGCATTAGATTCCATCAGCTCTTTGTCTGAATGTGGATAGCATTTTCCATCATGAATCTTTTGGATTCATCTTGGATCATTGTATTGCTGAGAAGAGCAAAATCATTCATAGTTGATCATCACATAATGTTGTTACTGTGTTGCTACTCTTTTGCTCTTTTCATTTTAGCAAGTATTTTTAATTAGTTATTCAATTGAAGTCTGTAGCTGAACTAAAATGGCCAGCTTGAGAGTCCTGAGTGTGGGAGAATCAGTTTCTTCCTTTTCTCAATTCTTCAGTTACTTGCATATAATATGCCCAATATTATAACATTATAAAGAGTCCTGGGCCCATGTTCTTCATATAGAATCACTTTGAGACCTTGAATAATCTTCTTCCAATCTTTCAGCTTTAGTTTCCTTCGCTATACAATGAGAGAACTGGATTAAATTAAATTTCTACTTTTCTTTCTTACTCTGACATATTATGATTATTTAAAATTATCTCAGGGGACTGAGAGCTAAGAAAGGGCATATTTCATTTCTCCCTGGGATAATCCCTGCCCCAAGGCATAAGTGATCAGGGCACTGAGAGTATGTGGAATAAAATATCACAAGGGCATGTGATACAATACAACAGAAACTTTAAGTAACAGTCGGAAAAATGTGTCAACATTGCTTTTGACAAGCTTTCAGTGTAGGGAATTAATACCAGCACTGACATCACAGCAGGATTTTTTTTTTAAGTCACCACCTCCTCTTGTTTTATTCCACACAGCAGGATCTTGGGAAAGGCCAATGTGACTGTAATTGTGGGCTCTGTTTTGTTCAAATGTCAGGAGGGAAGAAGATTCTTTGGTGGGGTTTCTGGTTGTCATGGCAGTAGAGGATCTAGAGCATTGGTTGGTGGCCAGTCTGCCTTCACCTAAATGAGGTTAAATACTCATCTGCTTTTCTTATCCAATTATTTATTCTGAAGCCTTCTGAGTGGACAAGAGAAAAAGTGATATTGAGTGAAAGGTCCAAGTTCATGGCAAATTGATAAACTGAAGACTATCTAGAGGAAGATAACAAGAATGGTCAAAGATTTTAAAATTCATGTTATGTGAAGACTGGCTTAAAGAACTGGGCATTTTTAATTTAGGGAAGAATAGACTTAGGGGAAATATTAGTCTATCATATTCATTCTCTTATCATACCTATGATGTAGCACAGTAGGTAGTGTTGGACTTGAAGTCAAGAAGACCTGAGTTCAAGACACTTACCAGTTGTATGATGCTGGGCAAATCACTTAACTCTCAGCGTCTTATCTATAAAATGATCTGGAGAAGAAAATGGCAAACCACTCCAGTATCTTGGCCAAGAAAACCCCAAATGGGTCACAAAGAGTTGAATGTGAGTGAAAAATGACTCAATAACAACATTTCATTACTAGTGTAGTTCCCTTGTGTAGATGCAGGGATTGGGTTCCTTGTGAGATGAAATCTAAGTTAAAGGTATTGGCTGGGTCCTCTTTCCAAAAATGTAGCTCACAAGTTCCCAACTATGTGTTTGCATAAGCTATCCAGAAAGCATAAATAGTTTAAATCAAAGACATTTATTGGAATAGCACAACAACAAAGTATAAACCCCACAAACCTAAGACAAACTCTCATTTTTTAGTCATGTATGACTCTTCATAATCCCATTTGGGGCTTATTTTACAGATGAGGTAACTGAAGTAAACAGGGTTAAGTGATTTATCTAAGGTCACAAGACTACTGTCTGAAACTAATTGGAACTCCCAAGACCCAGCATTCTATCCACTGCACCACCTAACTGCTCATTGATGCCTGCAGACAAAAACAAAACACAACAAAACAATAACAAAGCAAGAACAACCAAAAAACAGCTGTTGTCCTCTAGAGATTTATATTCTTTTGGGGGGAGGGGGAGAGATGCACAATGGATATAAATAAGTAAATACAAGGTAATTTGAGGAGGGAATTAGCACTAACTACTGATTAGATCAGGAAAGGCTTCATGTAAGAGATTGACCTTGACTTGAATCTTGAAGAAAACTAAGAAATACAGAACCCAGATATTGAGCTGAAAGGGACATCCAAGGCCATCTGGAGCAGGCTTCTTTATTTTTTTCCCACTCAAAAACCCTTTTCATCTGAGAAATTTTTAATTGATCCTGTGCAGACAGGTATATAAAATAAGTATAGAAATAAAATGTTTACTGATAAATCATAATTTCATGACACATTCATAAAAGCCTATAAAAGATAAGATCATGAACCACAGTTTAAGAAGCTGCATTCTAGTCCAATCTCCTCATTCTACAAATGAAGAAACTGAAAACCAGAGAAATTAAGTGATTTTATCCAGACCATACAGGTAGCAGATGTCAAAGGAAAATTCAAGCCCAATCCTTCTAACTCCTGAGTCTGACCCTTTCTACTCTATTATATCATCATTTCAATTCTAAGATATGGAAATGAGGAAATAATATCTGCTCAGCATAAAGAATAGCCTGTAAAAAAGACATGGAAATGGGAAATGATTTGGGGGACAGCTAGTAGCCCAATTTGTCTGGAATACAGAGTTTGCAAAGAAGAGTTAAGTGAAATGTTTGTAAAGATTGATTGGAATCAGGTTATAGAGGGGTTTAGTTGCCAGACTGAAGAATCTGTATTTTATCCTAGGAGCACACATATGAGAGTGACAGAGACAGAGATAGAGACAGATACATAGAGAGACAGAGAGGGAGATACAGAATCAGAGACAGAGAGACGGATAAAAAGAAAGAGAAAGAGAGAGAGACAGAGAGGAGACAGAGAGACAGAGACAGACAGAGAGACAAAGGCAGAGAGAGAGAGGAAAACAGAATCAGAAACAGAGAGAAGAGACAGAGACAGTCACACAGAGACAGACAAAAGCACATACACAGAAAGACAGAGACAGAGAGAAACAGAGAGAAAGAAGAGAGAGACAGAGAAGAACAAAAGGAAGTAAAGACAGTGTAGAGATAGACAGAAACAGACAGAGTATTTACTGTGTCAGGCAGGGTGCTAAGAGCTGGGTACACAGTACCTCACCTTAAAGAGCTATATTCTAAGGAGGGAAGATGACATATAAAAGGGAGCTGAAAATAAGGGGATAGCTATGGGGGAAGGAGATGGAAAAGAAGTCCAGAAAGTAAAGAGCTAACAGGTTAGGAGTGAGCTGATCTAGCATGGGCACTTCTTCAAGTGAGGGATCACAAAGAGCTTGTGACTGAAAGCAGCAGCAGCAGGGCCTGGAGCATCTCTAGCATGAGAAGGATGCTGGAATGGAGGTGGAAAAAAGTCCAGAGTCAGAGGACTGCACTGAATTAGCAGTAAGGAACCATTGAACCTTTTTGAAAAGGAGAGAGCCATGGTCAAATCCGTTCCTTAAAAGAGAGACTGGAAGGGAGTACAACTACTTTAGCTAATTCAAACCAGGGAAAACCCTAAGTGGGAGTTTTTGCTCCTGTGGAAAAGTGATGGAAGAACATCCTTCTTTGAGTAGGAAAATGGAATTGGGAGTGTGGGACATCAATGGTGGGGCAGGAGCAGGCAGCTCACTGTATCCTATCAGTTGGCTGCTTCCTATTTTAGCTATTTTTTTTTAACTAACTAGGTGCTAAGCTCACTTGTTTCTACCTTGCTGAAGGAAAAACGAGCTATTAATGTCCTCTAAGTGGGGCTTCCTTATGTTTCCCAGTTTGCCTTGCCCTAGTTACTGCTCTGGAATCAGGGCTTTTGACTCCAAATTCAGCATCCATTCCCTATATAATTTAGCTTCTTAGAAAGAGAAGGCAATTTTTGTCCTCAGGAAGCTTATGTAAGTATATTAAAGACACATAACAATTATTCTAATACATTAGGTGTTGAACAATATTGCGCAAAACTATTTGAACAAATAATTTCTGCTTTCTGAGCCCCGGTTTACTCAAATATAAAATGGGGACAACTGGATTAGATTGATTTTGAAGGTTCCCTCTAGGACCTTAAAACAAAACAGTTGGATGGGCCAAATGTGTGTGAGTTGAGTGTTGAGGGAATAGGGTTTGCAAGAAGCTCTGGTCTGCTAGAAGTGCAGATGAAAAGATTTGGGGCACTGTATGCAAAGTTATATATGAGAGTAAGTATGCATGTGTGCACATGTGGGTATGTATATGCACGAGTATATGTGTTGCACACATGGGTGTGTACATGTGAGTATATATGTGTATATAAGCATTGTGTGCATGTGTGTGTGTATGAGTAAATATTCTTGGGAGGAGGAGGAAGAGGGACATGGCATCTCTTCTCTTCCTGCTGCCCTTCTCCTTTCCATTGCCTCATGTTGACTTCTGCTTGAGCATTTTGCTGATTTGATGGGAATTTCCCAAGACTTATTTAATGAAACCATGAGGTTGGGTGGGAGGTGGTTGCTGGAGGAAGGAGGGTGGCTGCCATTTCCAGGTGGCCCTGGGACAGGAAAATCATCCCTGGTGGGCCCACAACACCTGTCATCACAGCCTCCCCCTCCTTCCTTCTCCTTCCCCCCTTCCCAGCCAAGCCTGCCTGTGTGATTGGTCTCCACTGAAGGACTTGACATTTATCCAAAGCAGACTTGAGATTTCCAATTTCGGGCTCCTGGAAACTCTTTAATCCACACAGAAAACATGCAGGAAATCTTCTACAAATATACTGCCAAGGTGTATTTCTGCCCTCATTTGAACAGTCAACTGTTATTTATAGGACTCTCAAGGCACTTTTCTGAGCCCTCTCTCTCAGCTGCCCTCTGTCTTTGTCTCTGCCTCCACTTGGATCTCTACAGGACTATTGGAGTAGCCCATGTTGGTTGGTGAGTGGGTTCAAGCTCATCTCTAACACTCTCTCTGACTGACCCCATACTGTGCCTCGGGACCCAACCAGACATCTATCGGGCATGAGAATTCCCCCAAGCCTCTGCTTCTAGCATCCTGAGCCTCTCTGCCCCCCCTTTCCCTGTCTTGCCCTCTCTTGCTCAGGGAACAGAAATCAAATCAATACTGCCATTGTGGCTGAAAAGGGTATGAGAAACTTATTGCCTAACATCTCTATTCACAGTCCCTATGACTTCCTAGACCAAAACTCCCTTCCCTAGTCACTATTTCCTAATGACTTCTCAGGGCCATTGAGAGGATCAACTTAGATAAAAGTCATGGAAGAGCCTTGATATCCTGAGCTCCTGGAAATGGCAGTTTTGTAACTTTTCAGAGCTGGTAGGAGCCTTTGAAGTCCTCTAGTCCAACTCCATATTTTTACCTTGGATTTAGAGAAAAGGGAAGTGACTTACTCAATGTCACACAGAGTACTGACACCAGGTTTTCTGTTTCTGAGTAACACTCTTTTCCTATGCCATACTGAAATATAAAAGGTTATTTTCTTTGCCCATTGAAGACCCTGTTGATCACTGAGTAGGTTTTTTGTTATTGTTTGGTTTTGTTTTTGTCCCTAATAATGAACATTTTGGATAGCATATGACTAAAAGGGACCCTGAAAATCCATCCTATTCCTCTTCTTCCAATTGGGACATTTAATTCATACCAAACAACCATTTTTCAATCCTTTCCCCTGCACAAACTCCTTTGGCAAAGGGTTCTAGAATTTCATAATTTTAATAATTGGAAAGTTTCTTTTAATTTCATTCTCTCCAGTTATGATCCATCCTTCTCTCCCCCCCCCCCCCCATACAAACACACCCTCTTTTTCTTGGTAGAAATGGAGCCCAGACACTCACCACCACCAACCTGTATCCAAGCATGAGCTGGAACAGGAATAAAAGAGAACAAAAATAGCTTTTAGTCAGTAGAGTGCTGCTGAACTGCTTACAGCCAGTTTGAAGTGTTTGCCCAGAGCAATCTCTTCGTTTGAATATCCTGCGGTGACTTGGAGACCTGAGTTGATACAGCTTCTCACATTAGCTTCCCCTTTATCCCATGTCACCAGGGGCAAGAATTGAGACCAACACAGACACATGTTTGAAGGTTCATAGGCTCTCTCTGGGATACCAATGGACATTAAAAGACTTGAGGTGGTGGTGGGGAATTCATTGTCTCTCCTTCAACTGTTGGAAAAGATCCCTGAGAAGGGCTTCTTCCTAGGTAACTGAATGTGGATGTTTATGAATAGTAATGCATCTTGTCTCAGGTCTTTTATTGGCTAGACTCTTGGTTGCCAACAGAACTTACTAGGGTGCTCATTTGCCATGAAATGGTGACGAGAAAGGGAATGACTGTGGATTTGGAATATTGTGCCAGAAACTCCCAGGTTATTAGATTGTAAGCTCCTTGAAGATACTGTGCTTGCATAGTGCCTGAAACATAGTAGGTCCTTAATAAATGTTTATTGAATTGAATGATGAAGACTTATTTGGAAAGCCTTAGGCATCTCTTTTCTGAGGTAGTAAGATGAGGTGGGGACATAGGAAAAGCTCTGGAACCGGAGCAAGAAAGCCTGATTCAAATGTGGTCTTTGTTACATCTTCTGATATTTATCCAAAGCAGACTTGAGATTTCTACTTTGGGGCTCCTGGAAACGTTAAACACAGAAAACATGTGGGAAAATTTCAATAAATAGAGAGGTAAGATATACTTCTCTTGTGTTGTTTATATAGCACTGGAGAAGCTTTTCTAGGTGTTTTCTGTCTCTGCTCCCTTTTAACTCTGACTGGATCTACAACTGTAAGATGAGAGGGATACTGGACACATGGAAAGTGCTTAATTGATTGACAGGATGTCACTTTAGCCATAAATCCAGTGATCCTATGTGATTGAGTCCTTTGATATAAATGAGTAGGATCTATATATTGGACTGATTGGCAGAGCAGACCCTTTCACCCCAACCAGTACAGCTGGACATCTATGAAGTCAGAACCCAGATGATCCCAGTCTCTAGCTGAACCTGGCCATGAATGAAGAATTAAATAATTTCCATGCTATAGGGAATCTCACATAGGTCAGTACAGCTTCCTTCCATCAGGCCAGTGAGTGTCTAAAATGTCCTAATTATATACATTTTTCTCTTCTCTTCTTATAGATTTACAAGGACAGAAACACCCAATGTTCCTTGCTTGTTAGTTTTGGGATTGATTTTGGTCCCTTAATATTCTGTGGTCAAAGAAAAGGAAGGACCACTGGGCCTTTCCATCTATCCTGAGACAATGCCCTGCAGACACCCAAGGAATAACCATTTAACTTGCCAATGAGTCCTAGCTGCCAACAGGCATTTTCATTTACCCTACAAGGACACTTTCCATATGTGTTGTCTCCAACAATTAAAATGAAAGCTCCTCTGGACTAGCGACTGCCTTGATTGTTGTTTGTATTACCATTGATTAGTATGGCATATAATAAATGTTTAACAAATACTTTAAAAATTAATTAATATAATTCAAGGAGCTCTGGATCTGCAGTCAAAAGACCTGGCTTTGAGTCACAGATTTGCCACATAGTTACTCTGTAATTCTGGATAAGTCCCTAATTTCTTTAAGCTTCAGTTTTCTCATCCATAAAATGGGGATAATAACCCCTACACTATCTCTCTTTACAAAGCTGTTAGGAAGATCAAATGAAATGATGTGAGAAAGTACTTTGTAAACTTGAAAGTTCTATATAAATGTTAGCTATTATACTTCAATGGATCTTTGATCTCCTTGATGTGGGTATTCCTTCAATGATATATCTCTGGCCACTTTGGTAAATGCCAAGTAGAGGGCTGCAGCAATTTCTGAGTCAATTCAGGTCTCCAACCTAACTTCTATCTAAATGATCCATGCAGCTGGAACTATGTGCCTGATTGTAAGCAAATCTGAAGGTATTGGAACTGGGGTATAAGCAAACAGTTCTCAAAAGAAGAATTGCAAACTATTAACAACTTTATACAGACTATTAACAATCATATGAAGATTGCTCCAAATTGCTATTGAGAAAACACAAGTCAGGGGCAGCTAGGTGGTACAGTGGATAGAGCACCAGCCATGAGGACCTGAGTTCAAATTTGTCCTCAGACATTTAACACTTCCTACATGTATGACCCTGGGCAAGTCACTTAACCCCAATTGCCTCAGCAAAAAGAAAGAAAGAAAGAAAGAAAACAAATCAAAACAATCCTGAGGTTTTACCTCATACTTAGTAAATTAGAGAAGATGATAAAAAGAAGGAAAAAGTCAGTATGGGAGAAGAGAGAGATTAATATGCGATTGATAGAGCTTTAAATTGCTCCAATTATTATGGAAAATTAATTTGAAATTAAACTAAGAAAATGATTAAAATGTTCATCACTTTTGACCTAGAGGTCTCACTGCTAGACATCTACCCAAAGGAAGTCAAATATAGAAAGAAAAGTCCCATATTAACCAAATTATTTATAGCAACTGGAAACAAAGCAGATATCCATCAATCAGGACATGATTAAATAAACTGTGGGGCATAAATATACTTTCTGGTTTTGTAGAGGCAGGAAGTGGGGAGGTGGGACTAAAAATGTGGAACACATAATCAGACTTGATCAAAATACTGGTTGCTTTTACTTTTTTAAAAAAATTCTTTCTTATTCTTTGTTATAAGAATGACTTGTGAGGGCAGGGGATTATATTAGGAAGTAACAATTATTCAGAAGCTAAAGTTATCCATGTATATAAAAGAACTGAGGTCTGAAACATTATGCTATCACATATTGGAGATGGATAATACCTTAGAGATCATCAATAGCTTCATGTCATAGATAAGGAAACTGAGGCCCATTGAAGGAAAGGCAATTGCCTAAGGTCACACAACTAATCTATTCCAGAGAAAAGACTTGAACCCTAAGAATTTTCCAATTCTATTCTGGGATTCTTTGCACAATAGCACTGTCTCCTAATGGAAATACTTAGGAGTGATGAGAAATGTTTTTCTCATCAATTTTCCAATATCTGGGTCAACATTCAAATGAAGTCTGCAGAAGGAAACCCCTTGCAATAGAGTTAACCAATCAGCTCTCATCAGGTTAGAATAGAAATGGCTTTTCTGCAAATAAGTGCATTTTCATCCCTCATCAAACTTTCAGATCATAAGCTCCAATTTTGGAATGTGAGAAAATATGTTATGCTTAAAAAAATCATACCCCTCAATTCTGATGGACACAGCTCTTTTCAACAATGAGATGATTGAGGCTGGTTCCAATGATCTTTTTTTTAATTTGCAAAACATATGTATGGGTAATTCTACAACATTAACCCATACAAAGCTTTCTGTTACAAATTTTTCCTCCCTACGCCCTACCCCTCCTCTAGATGGCAGGATATCCACTACATGTTAATTATATTAAAATACTTGACAAATCGAATATATGTATCACATATTTCCACACTTATCATTTTTGTGCAAGAAAAATCGTATCTACAAGAAAGAAAAATCAGATATAGGAAACACAGTGCAAGCAAACATCAATCAAGAGCATGAAAATGTTATGTTGTGGTTCACATTTCACATCCCTCTCTCTGGGTGTATATGGCTTTCTTCAGTGAACAATTGGAAGTGGGAGGTTCCAATGATCTTGAGATGAAGAGAGCCATCTACACCCAGAGAGAGGACTGTAGGAACTGAGTGTGGATCACAATATAGCATTTTCACTTTTTGTCGTTGTTTGCTTGCATTTTGTTTTCTTTTTTTCCCTTTTTGATCTGATTTTTCTTGTGCAGCAAAATAATTGTACAAATATGTATACATATTGGATTTAATGTGTGTTTTTAACATGTTTAACATATATTGGATTATTTGCTATCAAGGGGAGGGGGAGTGGGAGTGGGGAATTTGAAACACAAGATTTTGCAAGGATCAATGTTAAAAAATTATCCATGCATATTTTTTGAAAATAAAAAACTTTAATTAAAAAAATCATCCCGTCCCCCAAATCCTTACAAAACTAGTCAAAAACCACAATCAGATTTGAAAGGAGGTATGGGAGTTATCTTATCTTGAATTATAGCTGTCAGGAGCTATGAAGGATAAAGAAACGATGCAAGAGGGATAAGAATGACAACTGTTTCACACATGTTGATTGGGAATGATTGCAAAGTTCCAGAATTTCATGGAACCAAAGTTTTATTACTTTTCCCCCCATAGGTAGATGACCTCTCCCTATAAACAGACCCAACACTCAAAGAGTTGCTATTGCTTTTTCCTTTATTGAAGTGTTGCAAACCTTTTGGAGGCTCAGGTTAGTGATTTTTCATACAAGTGCATCTGAAGACACTGAAGCTGTCTGAGTGGTCCACCATGTAAGAGAAAGCTTTTTAGTGCCAATATTGGTCTGGTTGGGCTTTGCATTTATGACTTTGTTTTCTTAGTAAATCAATCTCCTATATAGTGAATTTTTTAATTAAATGTTCAATTAGAAGTTATCGTTGCAGTTAAAAAAAATCCTAGGCTTGAGGTGGTAATTTGCTTCTTTACAGGTTCCCACGAATTGGTTTCATCATGTTTAGGTACTCTTAGAATTTAGAGTTTGAAGGGAACCACTTTTGACTAGAGGTCCCACTGCTAGACATCTACCCAAAGGAAGTCAAATAATTCAATTACCATGAAGAAGCTAATGCTTGCAGATGGAATTTGCATGAGTTATACAAAGAGTTAGGAGCTAAGGTAAGATTTGACTCTTATACTTCTGGCTCCATATCTAGTCAATTTTTTCATGTTCTAGACTTTGTGATTCTATCTCTGCTACATCCCCCATTCATCACAGCTTCCTATCTTTAAGCCCATTAAATAGAATATATTTCCCTGAATAGTAGAGAGAAGATAAGGGCTAGACATATGGTTTCATTGATTTGGACACTCCAAGATTAGAAAACTTCCTCTGATGTATGTAGGCATCTTCTCTGCAACTTACCCTGTAGAAAGTCACTTAGAGCTCTGCAAGGTTAAATGACTTGACTAGGGTCACACAGTCAGTACTTACCAGATGTCAGACTTGAACCCACATATACCAGACTGTGACCAGCTTTTCCTTAGCTTCTGGATCATGCTTCTTCCAACAAAAAATAGGAACCTGATGCACAGAGGTTAAGTGACTTGACCAAGTTCACATAAGTGGTAAGTGGTAGAATTGAAATTCAAATTCAGGTCCTGTGACTCCAAGCCTAAGTTCAATAATCTTTTCATTGAATTATGCTATAGCTAATGAATACTAGAATACTAGATTGAAGTCTTGGCTTGGTTTGGGTAACCTTCATCCTTTCTGAGTCTGAGTTTTGTCATCTGTAAAAGGTTGAATTCAAATATCTCTAAGGCTCCTTCCAGTTCTAAATCTGATGATCCTCCCATGTCAGAACATTTGTAAAAATTATAAATACAACAGTCATTTGGTAAAAGCAAACAGAGAAAGGGCACCTGACTTCAGAGATAGAGCCTCAACCTGCCTAGCCTACCCGATTTCTGTCTTCATTCTCTGCTCCTTCCTCTGGCCCCTTTGTTCCCAAGTTCAACTGATTTTGTGGTTCTTGAGCCTGAAAGGACCTTACAAGCCATTTTGTTCAAGGCCCCCATTTTCCAGATGAGGAAACTGAGGTACAGAGAGGGTAAGTGATTTACCCAGAGACAAACAGCTAATGATTATATGAGGCAGAATCCAAAATCAGCTCTCCCTGATTCCAAATTTATTCCTCTACCTCAGCTATCACCCAACTCCACCCAATGGTGGAGCTGGCCTTATCAAGTTAAACATTACAATTTTGGCTTTGTTTCCTCAGTACCATTCTGTCAATTCAATGTAATTCAATTAAAAAAACCTCTAAGGGATTGATTGAGTGCAATGCTCTCTACTCCATAGTGAAGACATAATGATGATAAATGACATAATACCTGCTCTCAAGTGGTTTACACTCTATTGGAATCCCAAATGGTTGGATGGAAGACCAACTATGGGAATCTACATGAATCACAGTCCTAGTGAAAAATAGTCATAGAAATCCAAGGCAAAGAATATTCCATCTCTCCTCTAGCCTATTGTTGGTTTGGTGAGATGATGAATAGGTGGGGTGTTAGACCGGGTAGATCCTCTCACTATGTGTGTCACATAGCCTTTGAGAACTGCTGTTTCCCTGTAGATAAAATGGGGATAGTAATAGCTGTAGAAACTACTGCACAGGATTATTATGATGCTTAAAGGAAGTCATGTATGGGAAGCACTTTGAAAACTTTATAATATTATTTAAATATCAGTGATTATTTCCATGTATGGGACTCAGTGCTTAATTTCTTTTAGGTACATTTAGGTACACATGACTTTATTTTCAAGGCTACAGGTTCTACAAGGACAGGAGTGGGAGGGAGCTAGTGCTTCTCCTATAAGGTCTCAAAGCTTGGTTGGGGGACAGGGAGAAAAGAAGAGGAATGGTGTCTCCAAGAGAGGAAGAGGGATAGAGAGTCAGAAGACCAAGATGAAAGCAAGAAATAAGAGAAGAAAGCAGGAAGGAAGGAAGAGAGAAAACATGGAAGAGAAGAAGGGAGAAAAGAAACAAGGGAAGGAAAAAGGAAGAGACAAGAGGTAGAAGGAAGGAAGGGAAAAAGGAAGGGATGGAGAAAAGGTTGAAGGGAGGGAAAATGGAAGAAAAGGAGGAAAAAAGAAGGAAGAAAAGAAAGATGGAAGGAAAGAAGATGGAGGGATGGATGAAAGTAAGAATGTGAAAGAGCTAATGTCCCTGTTTTCCATGTCTCAGTTTCCAGACTTCTGGCTTGTAGCAAATCAAGCTGAGTCTCTTCCCACTCATATACATGGCCCCATCTTCGCACTGGATTCAACCACCTCCTCATCTTCATTCCCATTTCTTCTTGCTGAGGAAGCAGGAGTTTGATTTTTCCACCCAGGACACTAGCTGAGCTCCTTCTGATTCTCAGTTTCAAGCACTCAACCTTTCTTTAAATAGCCTCTTCAATGAGGACTGCTGCTTTCCCCTAGCATGCAGAGTTCCTTCAACTTGCCTTGCAAGTGTTCCTTCTAATGCAAAAATACAAAACAAAACAAAAAACCGACCTCTCCTCTCCTGCTTTTTGTAACCCAAAGCTGAGTCTCTCCAGCCAACGATCATAGCCTCTATGCACATAAAGCAGATTTAGAGGTCCTGGAGAGAGGAAAAGGTGAGGTGGAAAGGGCCAACCAATTATTTTCCTCTCTTGTCCAGGCATAAATTCTTTTTCAAAAATACATTTTATCGATATCTTCTGTTTTTAGATCACTTGCCTTTCATTATATCTCTTCTCTCCACAATCCCCCCCACTATCCCTTAAAAAAAGAATAAAAATAGAAAAATAATCATTTGAGCAAAACTAATCAACACAATGAAAAAAATGTGACATTCTATGACATGCTGCAGATCTCTAACCACCTGAGGAGGTAAGGCATAAATTTTTCCCCAGACTTTATTATAAACCTTACCCTATTATGATTCACTTGGTGAGCTATGACCAATGATAATGGGACCAAGTTTATGAGTTTGATGCCTATGACTTCATAGCTTCATGAACCACAGACTGCCCTTCTAATTCTAGGCTTTCTTAAGTCACAAAAGAAACAAGAAAGAGTACAAATGGTACCATGTAACCCATCAACCTACATTAATAATTCAAAAGAGTTCTGATTTTCTATGGCCATAATTTTAGGACTAGAATAGATCTTAGAGTCCATCTAGCCCAGCTCCCCTCATTTTACAGAAAAGGAAACTGAACAACAGAGAACAGGATCACAGTTAATAAATGTCTAAGGTAGGATATGAAACTAGGTTTTCCTGGTACCAAAGTCAAATTCTCCATCCAATTCAATGAGTAGCCTCTCTAATAATACTGTGAATCTAATTAATGTTACTCTCTCCTTACTCTTGTGGATGGCCTTACTAATTGACTCAGATTGAATATAAATAGCAATCATTTTTGCTTTGACCAGAAACCATGAGGGTCTTTCCCTCCCAGAATCATTTATTGATTTAGATTTTTTTTTGGGGGGGGAGTAAGTGAAAGAGGAGATTCTTTGACTCAATAACTACCTAGCCTTATGGTGCAGTGAATAGAGTGCTGGCCTTGAGTTCAAATCCAGCCTCAGACACTTCCTAGCTGTGTGACCCTGGGCAAGTCACTTAACCCCAATTGCCTCAGGAACAACAGAACAAAACAAAAAAACTACCTAACTTTAATCATTGAATGAGTGTGGTCTCAGTCAAACAGACCTGTGGAAGAATTTAGCTTAAAAAAAACCAAGGTCTCCCACCACCTCCAGTGGTCCAGATCTATCCTAGCCCTTGGACCTAGATGGTTCTGGAGGGAAAAGTCCAATTCACTTGCATGTCTCGGCATCCCCTCCCTGATGTCATGGCCCTCTGAGAATGAAGGACCAACAACTAAATCACTGTGTCTCATATACTGCAATTCACCACCTGGTAGCCAGCCTTCTCATGCTGAATCTCTCTGAATTTGACCAGGCTGGTGCTTTGACAAGAGAGGCACTTTCCTTCACAAAGTCTATCCCTAAAGCTTGTTGAACCTGCTCAAGTTTTTGCTTTGCTTGCATAGTCTTTTAGTAGCTATTTGATACCGCGAAGGGAGGACTGTGCCTGGAGTGAGAAAAGCTGAATTCAAATCCAGCCTTAGACATTTACTAGCTACGTGACTCTGGCCGAGTCACTTGATCTCTGCTTCGGTTTTCTCAAATATACAGTGGGGATGATAGTTATAGCACCTACCTCCCACAGTCATTATGAGGACCAAATGAGATAATATTTGTAAAGCACAGTGCCTAGCACATAGTAAGCATTAAATAAGTGGAAGCTATTATTATTTTTGAACCCACAACAAAGGGTGCACTCAAAGGAGATTTTTCTGTACCCCAGGATACATACACACATTTCAAAACTTCAGTGGATTTATAAATCACAGAGTCCCAGACCCTCAAATTTGGCAGAGACCTTACAAGTGATCATTCAGATTTTTCTGGATGACCTCTTCTGAGAGGAAGTTTATTGACTTCCATAGGAACCCATCTTGTTTTTGGACTTCTCTAATTGTAAGGAAGTTTTTCTTTATGGGAAATCCCAAATCTTCCTCTTGGCATTTTTCACACATAACTTTGAGATTGAATCTTTGGAACCAAGAATAAGTTGAAACATTCTTCCATGTGATAACCCTTCAAAGATTTGAAAATGGTCAAGTCTACTTTCTTCCAAATTTTATCTCTAGGAAAAAATTCCTAATTCCATTGACATCCTTAGATAGCATGATCCTGAGGACCTTTATAACCCTTGTTTCCCCTCTCACCCCAATCATTCTTCAATTTATTGGTAGCAATTAGAATTAAAAATAATATTCAAAGCAAGATAGACCTAGTACCTTCCTAATCCCAGAAACCATGCCTCTTAATAAAATACTCATTTTGTTGGGCTTCCATATCATACTCTGAATTCATACTGAGCTTCAGTCTACCAAAACCTTGAGCTATTTTCAGATCAGATGCTATTTAGCCATGCCTCATCCAACTTATTTATGTAAAATTGATTTATTGTGCACATTTTGACATCAATTTTTTTCATATGACTTTTCATGTGACTTTATTGGTAGAAGGGACTTCCAATGTAGAGATTCTTTCCCTCTATTCATATTAGAAATTAATGAACAATTTACAATCATACAGATCTGCCTGGGACAAGAAGAGATTATTTCCAGCTAATACAAGTCAGGGGAAAAACTTGAACTCAGGTCATTATGACTCTGAAGTGATGTCTATTCACTGTGTCATGCTATCTAGAAAATGCAGTAATGACCTCTTTGTGCTCTGCCCTGGTCAGACCATGTTTGAAGTGTTATGTTATGTCATTTTCAGTCCAAAGATAATTTTCCTTGGCAGAAAAAAACAGAAATAAAGTAACAGATTGACAATTCAGCCTTCTCTCCATCATTGGTTATTAGTCCTGCATCCACACTGAACAGTGGTCCTATTCCTTTTCTGATTCTCCTCTTTCCTCTTAGAGATCAAAGACATCTTTTTTCTCTTTCTATTGAAATACCTTTGCTAGGCTCAGCTGAGGAGACAGATGTAGGATTCATGTAAAGATAAATTTCCTGGCAATTAGGGGCATCCATCAGTAATTAGAGACATCCCAAAGTAAAGTAAAGGTTCCTTGGGAGATAGTGAGCTCTCCCTCACCAGAAATCTTGTTGTGGTTGGATGAACACTCAGAGATGCTATCAAGAAGATTCTTGTTCATGTTCAAATTGAGCCTCTCAGAGCCTTTCTAACTCAAGATTCTGCAAGATTCTATGTTTTTTTTTTTTTCCTTTGGGGTCAGTCCTGGGATTTCATCATTATAAGGAATTCCCAAAGAGGAAACTTCCTTTTACCAATGTAGATCTGAGTGTACTTTGCAACTTTAGAGAATTTTAAAAAGTTGTTTGGGACATTGAGAAGTTACTTATGTAGAGAAATATGGCTAGTAAGTGAGAGAAGTGGTACTTGAAGTTAAATCTTCCTGACACTAAGATAGCTTCCTACCCACTACACTATAGGGCTTCTCTTTAGGATTCACAGTTCCTTTTTACTTTTATCCTCCTCTGTAATGGCTCTTCAGCTTACAGAGACCAGCCCAGTCCAAATGTTAATCACTATCTGGGCCATAAACATTTCCCCTCAGTGTGGGTTTTTCTATGTGGACTGTTAGGCTGAAATCTTTTGATTAATTGGCAGTCTTATGATGGAGGCTTTGCTGTGTTCTTGTTAGAATAAATCAATGTAATATCATCTGCCACTAAAAACACCCAGAAGACCTCATTATCAATAGGCGATTACTCTTTCCTTTGGACTCTGTGCTGGACATCATCCATGTCTTCCTCCAGTGGAAAGTACTTTTGAATAATGTGTGCCTTTCTTTTTTATGCAAACACCCCCATTAATGGAAAAACACCTCAAAGAGAGTGAGCTACAGATATTGGGTCAGGAGCATGATTTTTTTTCTGTGAGAAGGCACAGTACCTGAGATCAAAGCTTTGCGTTTCTCTGTTGAGAAAGCATCTTAGAACTTCCTTTCAGAAGGTGGAATGAATGAACCAAGTTTTCTTTCATACAGAAATGACTTTAGAAAGTCTTTCACCAAGGAAGGTATTTTATTTGACAAAAATAAAAAGCTACTAAATATTTTATAACAAATTGGGGCTCATTTCAGCCTATATCCAAGCACTATCCCTCTAGGATAAAATGTAAACTCTTCTAACTGGCATTTAAAGCCATCCACAATCTCATTTCAACTTGTCTTTTCAGGTATCTTGCTCATTTATCCCATTCACATAATTTATGTTCCAGTCAAATTGGCCTATTTGTTGTTCTCTGTACATGGCATTTAATCTCCTACCACCATGTCTTTGCATGTACTGTTCCCCAGTGCCTGAAATACTCTTGATTCTCACTTTTGCCTCTTGACAAAGATCTCTTCAAGGCTTAGTTCAAGTAAATGCCTTTTCTTACTATTCTGCTTTCCTTATTTGTTAATGTTCTCTTGCCCCTGATATGACCTCATATTCTTCCTTCCTTCCTTCCTTCCTTCTTTCCTTCCTTCCTTCCTTCCT
>JAJPUD010003749.1:50922-79988 GCA_023553655.1 Myrmecobius fasciatus
TTTCTTTCTTTCTTTCTTTCTTTCTTTCTTTCTTTCTTTCTTTCTTTTTCTCTTTTTCTTTCTTGAATGGGGCTTAGAATTTACCTTTGACCTGGGAAGATCTATTTTTAGTTCTACTTCTGACATCATATATTCATCAATGTATGATGGTAAGCATATATTGTAAGCAATTTTTAAGACTAAATTGTGAGAAAGTGTCAATCAGCATTGGTAGAAGGGATTTCCTCATCTTAGAGCTTCTTATACCAAAAACAAACAAACAACAAAAAAACATACACACACACACACACACACACACACACAAAACAAAACAAAACAAAACAACCCACAGATCTAGATCCAGTTTCTATTCCCTTGTGAATGGAAAACCAAGCTATTTCTTTGTGTTTTTAAAAAATGTTTTAGATATCTGGTGAACAGTTTAAACTGATAATGAATTTACATATTGTCTCTGAGCTGAGATGTTATTCTTCTACTATATAACAAGCTTAAAGAGGGAAATGTGTCTTTTTTTTTTAACCTTTGTTATATCTCCTAGCTTATAGTTCAGAGCTTTGAACACAGTAGCAGCTTACTAAATGTCATTATATTGAATCAGGAATTCATACAAAAAAACTAGATCCTCAAAATATTATCAAAACCGAATGCTTAAAAATCAATATTTCTTTTTTTTTGGAGTACTTGTTTTGCCTTTGACTCACTTTGTAAACCCTTAAGTGAAAAGGACCTGCCCTAATTAGTTTTCCTATCTCTATTTCACCACTATTTTGACATTTCTACTTCTGCCTCCCCTTGATCACTTCCCAATTTTGGAATTGATGAATCAAATTTAGAGTTGGAAGGGAACTTAGAAATCATTAAGTCCAGCCACATCCTCCATGAAAAGGCAAGAGCACAAACGGAAGATAGCTGACAAATCTGGGATTTTGCAGAAAAAAATGCTTTCATGGAGGATACTAAATGAAACAAAGTAGGTAAAATATTTTGCAAATTGTCATGCATAGGAACCATTGAGGTATAGTAGAAAGTGTGGATTAAAGAGCTAGGTTCAAGTCTTTTGAAATCTACTGGTTGTATGAGCCTGGGAAAATCACTTAACTTTTTTGTAGTTATCCAAGCAGCTAAGACCATTCAATTGTAGAGAAAGTACTGATTCTAAATGGTAGAGTAAGTTCTATCTAATCATGAAACTACAGGTCTAATTCCTAACTCTATAAACTTGTCAACTACTTATATTACTTATTAAGTTCTTATTTTCTTGAAGTAAGGAACACTTGAGTTCAAATCTTCCCTCAAACACTTACTAGCTATGTGACTGTGGGCAGGTCACTTATGATCCTTCTATACCTCAATTTCCATATCTGTAAAAAATGAGAATAACAATAGCACCTAATTCCCAGGGTTGTTTAAGGTTCAAATGTGATAACATATATAGAACATATTGCAAACCTCAAACCTATGCTGTAAATACTAATTATTATTTTTACTCTTTTAGTTATTTTTACTCCATGGCATAGCCCACTCCATATCTAGACTGGTATCAATTTTAGTCAGCTTTTCTATATATTAAGCTACAATCTTTCTATAAATTCTGCTTTCTGGTCTTACCTTGGCTGTTCTTCACTCCATTCTGCATTGTTTTTTATTGTTGAGTTATTTTTCAGTTGTGTCTGACTTTTTGTAACCTCATTTGGGTTTCCTTCTCCAGCTCAGTTTTACAGATGAGGAAACTGAGGTAAACACGGTTAAGTGATGTGCCCAAGGTCACATAAGCTAATAAGTGTCTGAGGCTAGATTTGTATTCAGGAAGGTGAGTCTTCCTGACTATAGGCCTTAAATTCTCTTCACTGAGACATTAGGTGCTGATTATATGCAAGTCACTCTACTGGTGCTAAGAATAAAACAAAACATGTTTGTGCCTTCCCTCAAGAAATTTGTAACCTACTGAGGTGGAAGAGGCTTCATACAACATATACAGAGATTAGCCTAATACAAAGCAGAATGTAGTGAAATCAAAAATGAGATTTGTCCCTGTGTGACAAGAAAATTCAGAGGGGGGACCATTTTTAGCTCCTGTGCCGGGGAATGGGAAGGGAGCAGCAGAATCAGAGAAAGCCATGAAGGCAGGAGTAGCATCTTACTGAAATTTTCAGTCTTTCCCAACGTCTGGCGCAATGCTTTGCATAGAGGAAGCACTTACCACCTCTATTAATTTGAATTTGCTATTAGAGTCCCAGATCTGCTACTAACTTCTAAATGGAAATTAGATAATAGGAACAAGGGCAATTTCCAGATGTAAAATTGACCCACTGGCAAAAGGTGAAGCAGAAGGTGGGCAAACAGCCATGTTGTTTCCATATGGATGGACCAAGTTTACTACCAGGAGGAACGTGGTACAGGTAAGCAGATTTGTGCGGCAGCACATCTAGTCCTGGTCGGATCAGGAGTCGTGCCCCCTGGGCATCCTGACCAAATGCTGCCTTGAGCTATAATGGCATGCTTCCTCCCCACTTGGAGTCTGACTCTCCTGACCTAGGAACCTACCTAGTGAAGCCTGATCTTCATGAGGAGCTGTGATCTCATCTACCTCTTCTACTGAGCACCTCAGGATACTGGTGCCATGGGGAAGGAATTAACATCTGGAGGCATTTCCTAAACAGTCTGTGCAGTTCTTTTCAGGTGGCTTTGTCCAGTTACCTGACACAGGTGACTAGAGGCACCTCATTAGAGTGCCTACAATCCATGGCTCTCTCCTTCCTGCTGAGACAACCTGTTGGCAAGCTCCTTGCTGGGCCCAGTTCCTCTGTCCAAGAAGTAAAGGATTGAATGAGATGTTCTCTAAAGTCCCTTCCAACTCTAATATTCTATGATTGTGGGAGTATAGGAGACTGTGAAGGGGGAAAACACCTTGAGAAAAATGGGAATGTGCTCCTCCTCCTACTCTCATTCTGCTTTTCATGAAAAAAGTGTTTTTAGCCTAAAACAGAAGAATTTTAAATATACCTTAAATATATATGTATGTATATGCATACACACATACACATATATACATACTATATATATCCTGGTGAAGCAAGTTTTGAAAGCTGTGTTCAGACATCCTCTGCTCCTAATAGTTTCTATACTGATTTCAGCTCTGAAAATATTGAAGATAAGGGGATCCCCTTTCGGGAGAAATTGAACTAATAATGAAACACTATAAATAATTTATATATATATATATATATACCATGTAATACCACACCAAGTGGGGAGGGAGAAAGCATTTTTAAGTACAAAAAGTATGCATATGTGTGTGTAATGTGTATATATATATATATATATAATATATGTATATATGTGAATACACACATATAGTATTTATACTTTATATAGTTTATATACAATATAAATACAATATGGGTATATATGTATATATATACATAAACACACACACACATATATATCTATAGATATATACATACACACATTCACAATGTATATATATACACATACATACAGATTAATGCACACACGTATATGTATACATAATACATACCACATGGACATTTGAATGCATACATATATATATACAGACATACAGCGTGTTGTAAATGAATAAATATATATATATATATATATAATTTCTTGACTGTTATTAATTAATTTTTTGCCTATTGCTTTGTTTAATATTGCTCCCATCTATACTAGGATGCTGGCTCTTTCTTTCTCTGCCTATTTTCAGCTCAGCTGTAGTTGGAGTTGTTAAATGTCACATTAACACTTCCTTATTATTATTAGGAACTACAACATTTCAACGAACTCTCTAGTTCTCTGAGGCTTCATTTATTTCTCCTATCTTCCAGAGTAATCAGCTTCTGTTCAGCTCTTCCTATTTTCTGTTCTCTGGGCTAAGGGACCTTCTATACTTAACTCGAGGCACATGACCTCACTAGGTCTCACCTCTGGGTTACTTCTAATTCTTTCTTAATCTCTCTGTGAGTGCATGGCTCACAATGGGTCAGCATTTTCTCACTATACTACTCAACCTTTCTTTTTAGACTATGGGAATTCTATATACATGGTGATTTTTTTTTCAAAGACCTGGGTCTCAATTTTCAATTTTCTTTATCTTTACCTAAGTCACACCTGGGGATGATCACACCCTGGATCCCATTATCCCTCACAAATGTTTCATTTCCATTTTTAAAAACTCTCAGATTTTTCTTTCTGATTATAATCTCCTATCATTACCTCTCTCTCTCTCTCTGCCTTATTCCTCCTTTTTGTCATTACTAATTGTTGGCATTTGTATAGTGCTTTAATGTTCTCAAAGTACTTTACAAATGTCCCATTTGTTCCTCAAAACAACCTTGGGAGATAGGTGCTACTATTATTTCCATTTTACAGATGAGGAAACAGAGGCAGACAGAGGTCAAGCAACTTGGCTAAGGTCACATAGCCAGTAAATGTCTGAGGCCAGAGATGCTCTCATATCCTCTTGACACCAAGTCTGACAACCCTTCAACTGCCCTGTGACTTTCAGTCCCTTCATCTTTCAGAGCTGTCCTAGATCTTTTCTAGTTCTTTTCTCTTCTCATTTTAAAAAATTATTTCTTTAAATTTATTTACATTCAAAACAAATTTTTTACATTCATTTTTAAGATTTTTGAGTTCTAGATTTTCTCCCTTATTCCCACCCCCAATTAAGAAACCACATATGATCTCTTCTCATTGTTGACTTTATGATGTACTAGTTTAGCTTCATATTCTCCTCTGCTCTCAAATCCCCTACCTCCTTGTCCTATTGTTTTCAATGCCTTGCCAAAACCCAGCCTGTGATTATTCCTGCCATCTGCATCTACCTCTTCAGCTTTTACTCATGTGTAGCTGAACTGTGCTGGAGGAAATCACACAGCCTTGCTGTCTGGATCCACTAGAAATTTATGTTATCTAATATTAACTGGGCCTTCATTGCCACAAGGGAATACTTTTACTCTTCCCTAATTGACTTTTTTTTTTTTTTTGCTTTTCTTATAGCAGCTGTTCTAAAATTTTTCTTCTCTCCTTAACCTGTTCTGCCTTATTTTACCCTGCCCTCACAGCAAATAATCTTCCATAATACTTTACTAGAAAAAAATTGAGGTAATTTACTACAAACATTTTCTCCATTTCATGTCTTAAAATCCTATGGTATAGTCTTTCATTTTCTCCTTCTATACTTCAGGTTCTAATAAAGAAGTGGTTCTTTTTCTTGCCTAAGTTGACCCTTTTATGTATTCTTTCAATCCCATAGATTTTTGTCTCCTGTGGCAGATTGTCCCAATAATCATTCCTTTCTCCCTTCTCAAATCTTTATTTCTCTCCATTAACAACAACTCTGCTGCTTAAAAACATTTTTATGTCTCCCATCCTTAAGAACTCTTTATTTGACCTTGTCAAAAAAAGAACACAAAATACTTGACTTATTTCCTTTTTTTTTTTTTTAAAGAAAGGTTAACTGTGAAGATACTGTGGGCGACATACTAAGAAGGAACATAAGCCCTCAAAAAAATCATGTCAGGAATTTATTACTCACAGACATGGACATCTAGTGGGATTTGTAACCTAATTAAGAGCCCAGATCTGTGTTTCTGCCCTTATTTATCATTTCATTATTGCTGGTTAGATTCACAAGTATTCAATAGGAAGGCAACCTTAGAAACAGTTGATTGGTGGATGGTCTGGACCCAGACCTTAATTCTACCCTTTCTCATGTATCACAAGGGCATCATGATTAGGAACTATTGCTAACCTTGCATACTAGGATTAGATGGAGATTGCTAGACTGATTAAGATCAGTAGAGGAGTGCATTCCGAGCCTAAATATAGCTGATTTAACTGATACTGGGTCCATAGAAGCTTTCTGATACATAGGCAGGTTAGTAGTCACTTCTGTCAGCTAGGGCCTAGTAATTGGTCAACACTCATAGTTATTAAACGAGTAGATAAAAGGAATATTGTAGATATAATTTATCTAGATTTTAGAAAATCATTTGATGAAGGAGCTGCTGCTATTACTGTGAAGGAAATGGAAAAATGTAGACTAGATAATAATGCAATATATGGATTTGAAAGTGGTTAAATAGTCAAACTCAGAATGTTTCTAATGATACAATATCAACTTGGCAGAAGGTCTCCAGTGGAGTGTTTCAAATATCTGTGTTTACATTTATTAATACAATATTTATTTATTTATTAAAATAAAATTTAATTAATTTATTTATCAAATAAATTAATGTATTTATTAAATTTTTAATGCATGCCTTGGAAAATGGCATCAATGACTTGTTCATCAAATCTGCAAATAAATGAAACAAAGCTGGGGCATATAGATAACACAATGGATGACAGATTTAAGATTCAAAATGATCTCAACAGGCTAAAACATTGGGCTAAATCTAACAAAATGAAATTCAGTAGGGATGAATGTAAAGTCTTACAATTGGCTTAAAAAAAATTAGCTTCAGAAGTACAGGATGGTGGAAGCATGGTTAGATAGCAATTTGCCTGAAAAAAAAAAATCATGGAGTTTTACTGGACTGCAAACTCAATATGAGCCAGCAGTGTGATAGGGAAGCCAAAAAGCTTATGTAATCTTGGGCTATATTAAGAGAGGCATGACTTGCAGGAGTAAGAAGATCATAGTTCTTTTGTACTCTGCCCTAGGCAGTTCAAATTTGGAATATCATGTCCCACAGTTGAAAACAAAGTAGAGAGTGTCCAGAGGACAATCAGAATGATGAGGAGTCGAGTTCAAATCTATGAAGATTGGTTGAAGCATCTTGGGATATTTAGCTTGGAAGGTAGAAGACTGGAGGGTGGGGTGGAGATGATAATTGTTTTTAAGCATTTAAAAGGAAGTCATATGGAATAGAGACTAACCCTATTCTCTTTGAACCCACTGCGCTGAAGCAGGAAAGGAAAATGCAAAGAGGTGAATTTAGAGACACATCAAGAAAAGCTTACTAATAATTAGAGCTATTCAAAAGAAGAGGCGAGTTATCACCTCAGTAGATTTCCTTTCATTGGAGGCCTTCAAGAAAAGAGTGGGTGACTACTTGTCAGGTTTGTTGTTGTGGGGATTTTTTTAAGGTGTGGTTTGGACAAAGTGTTCTTTAAGGTCCCTTTCAACTCTCAAGAGCTCTGGCTCAACCATTCTTTCAAACTCTTGCACCTTCTCTAGACTCCCTTTCATAGTAAATCTAAAAAAAGCTCTCTATTCTTGTTGCTACCTCTTCTTCCTTCTCATTTGCAATTTGCTTCCAACTTCTTCACTCAGTTGGAACTTCTATCTCTAAAGTCACCAATAATCTCTTTATTGTCCAATGCATCATCTTTCTTGATTTGCAGTGTTGATATTGTTGGCTATCTCCTCCTCCTCATTTTCTCCTACTTATCTGTCTGATTCCATAGTCTCTGTTGCTAGTTCAGCACTTATGTCCCATCCCCTAACTATGGGGAATACAACTAAAGCTCTATCCTATTTTCTTTTTTCCTATACTTGGTCTCACTGTATTATCACCTCTCCTTGAGTTTAATTAGCATCTCTCTACAGATGACTACTACATCTATTTTTCCAGCCTGTTCTTTCTTCTGAACTCCATTCCCACATCTCCCACTGCTTATTTAGTGTTTCAATCTTCATGCTCCTTAGCCATCTCAAACTAAACATGTCTCAAGCAGAACTGTATCTATTTCCTCCAAAATCTATATCTTTCAACTTCCTCAGTTCTATTGAGGGTATCACCATCCTTCTAATCATCTATGTTCAGATCTTCAGAACCATTATATTCCTCAGTCTTTCTCACATTCTCAAATACAATTAACTCTTTATCTTATCTGTCCCATAGATATTTTAAATTTAGCGTGCCCAAACCTGAACTTATCTTTCTCTCCAACCCCTCTCCCCTCTATTTCTACCTTTCCTATGACTGGTGAGGGTACCACCACCATCCTTTCAGCACTGAGGCTTCATCTTTTTACTCCCTTTCACCTACTTGGCACTAATCATTCTGTTGCTACATCCTGTTTATTCTATCCTAATTTCACATTGACACAATGCTGTTAGTGGCCTTTATCTCTTCATTCTTAGACGATTGCAATTTAATAGCAAGGTTGCTGTGAGAATTAAATGAAATATTTGTAAAATGCTTAGCATAGTGCCTGTACACAGTAGGTACTATATAAATGCTTATTTCCTTTCCTCCTTACCTCCCTGCCCCAATCTATCTGGCCCTGTGAATGTCCCCTTCTAATACTGCCCTCTCATTGGTTATTTGCCCCTTCCCTGGGACTCTTGGTAAGCGGGATCAGCTTCTGGGGCAGTGACTGGGCAAAGAATACAGCTGACATTTTGATTCATACACTCTTGCTCTTGGCCTCTGGGGCTATAGAAAGAAAAATTCTACTGCTTGGGGAGAGAGAGGCTGACTAACTATTTCCTTTCTGCTCACCATTCCTCCCTCCCCCTATGCCCATGAGGAAAATGTGAAGTATACCTGTTTTATAATCTAGCCTGGAACACCTGTCCTTCCATACTCTGTCCTTTCTAGCCTCATAGAGCAGAAAGCCTTGTTACCAGAATGAACCCACTAATCCAGCCCTGAGGTGGCTGGCTATAATTTTCTTTGTCAGCCCATGACCAGGAAACCTGATGGAGTCTGACAAACTTCCCCATCCATCTGATCCTCTCCTGCCTGAAACGCTACAAACCCCCCCCCCCCCCCCGCTGTGTTCAGAGGGGGGATTTTTCTCTCTCTAGAAACTCAGTTTAACAGTTAATAATGGTACTAAACATGCATGTAACAGTTTTCATCTTCTGGGCACTTTACAGCCATTATGAAGCTAATCACCATATCTGTTACTTTCTATAAACACATCACAATTGTGTATACACACCCATCATCCAGGGAACAAAAGCTCATTATGGGACTTGGGAAGAAACAGCAGTGTCAAACCAGCCTTCTCCTTCTGCTGCCTTATTTATTTATTTTTAAATAGAAACTATGGAGAGAGAATAAAGTGGGAACAAAACAAACTCAGGCTAGAGAAATGGAGCAGTCACCAAACAGAGTGCACCAAGGCAGGCTGAATGCAAAAGAGGGATCAATAAAGCCATGTGAGAGTTCACAGAAGAGAGTCTGCACATAGAAGGGAGCCTCCAGGAAGGCTACTTGCAAGAAGCAGTGTTTGAACTAGATCTTGCCGGGTAGATAGAATTTCCACATTCTACTTTGGAATTGTCAAGCAACATGATATCTCAGATGGCAGATTTAGATTAATCAGAGCATTTTAACAGTCCAATCCAATTCAAGATATTGCTTTTGTACTTTGGGGCAGCTGGGTAGCACAGTGGATAGAATTCTGAACCTGGAGTCAGGAAGGGTCATTTCTCTGAGTTAAATTCTAGCCTCAGACACTTACTAGCTGTGTGATCCTGGACAAGTCACTTAATCAAATTTGCCTCAGTTTCCTCATCTGTAAAATGAACTAGAGAAGGAAATAGCAAACCACGCCAGTATCTTTGTCAAGAAACCCCCAAATGGGGTCAGAAGAGCTGGACACTACTGAAAAACAACTGAATTCAAAGGCAAAAATTTGTTTTCTGTACTTCTAAAGGTAGAAAAGCAATGATGGAAAGAGCTCCAGATCTGGAACCAAGGTACTGCTTGAATCTCCCTCAGCCTTAGTTTTTTCATTTGTAAAATAAGGGATTTAGAATAAACAGCCTCTGGGGTCCCTGTGTCTACGTGACTCTGTGTCTACAATTCATTTTGATCTTTTATAAAATAAAAGGACTAGAAAAGATGACTTCTAATTCTAAGGTCATGACAATTCTGAATCCCATGATTTCATAGTGAACTCTCTGTAAGGGTAGGTCTCTCCAGAGCAGAAGATCCTAATCGAATCCTTCATACAATCACAAAATGATCGACTAATGTTGGATCAACAAAAAGAATCAACTAATCACCAAATATTTATTAAACATTTACCCCATACCAGACACTGTGCTATATACTTAGGATACAAAGCCAAAATGGAAACAGTTCTTAATCTCAAAGAATTTACATTCTAATGGAAGAAACAACAGATGAATAGATTGATAGATAGACAAGCTGATGGATGGATAGACAGATTCAAAATAAGTAAAGGGTGATTTTGAGGAGGAAGGCACTAGGTGCTGGAGGAACAGGAAAGACATTATGAAGACTTAAGATAACTAGGGATTCTAAGAGATTTAGTCAAGGAAGGAGAGAATCCCCATAAGAAGCTCTTAAAACTACGTTTCTAGCCCCAACTTCTATTTTAAACTTCAGACTAATCTCTTCAACTGCTTATACACTATCTCCACCTAAAATTACAGAATGTCCAAAAGTATCTCAAATTCAACCTGCTTAAAACTGAAAATGTTATCAAGAATTTCTTCACTTAGGGCACAGACATTGTGGAGGCAGAGAGGAGGGAACAGAGGAGACAAGATGAACAGATAACAGTTGAGAAGGTCTGGCCAATTCCTTACTACATTTGCTCTCTTGGAAAGTCCACTTTCCCCCACAACACCTGTATGTACATGGTAGAAGCCTATGAAGCATACAGTATGATGATAGCTAACGCTTAACTGTTGGGGGAAGATCTATAGCTTTCATGTTGGTGCTTGAGAAAAGACCTTAACTATCCTACATAATTACAGTTCTGTCAAAAACCAAGCTCATTAATTTTTTCCTTAATGCTGTACTTCCTGACTTCATTATTTCTGTTTATGATACCACCAATTATCAAATCCCCTATGGTCATAATTTGATGTTATCTTTGACACCTCCTTCTTCCTTACTTTTTTGTTTTTAAAAATATTTTTTATTGATATCTTTTGTTTCTTGCATCATCACAGTTTTCCTAAGTTTTTTCATATCACTTCATTCAAGCCCTGCTTGATTCTTATATTTTCCTTACATTTGTATTTATTTATTTTTTATTTTTAAATTTTTTGATGTGTGGTTGTTCTGCATTATTGTAGTTTCTGTGTAAATTATTTTCTTGGCTCTGTTAATTTCATACTGAATTCATTCATATTGATCTTTCCATGCTCTTCTACATTAAGCACACATAATTACTTATAGCACAGTGATATTCTACTACATTCACATACCATAATTGTTTAGCCATTCCCCAAGGAAGTTTGGTCATTTTAGTCACTTTTATTTACATAATTCCAAATTGCTTTCCAAAATCTTTCTACTAATTTATAGCTTTTCTTAAAATGTATCATTGTGCCTATCTTTCCACAACTCCTCCAACAATGATTATTGTTATTTTGTGGCCATTTTTTGTCAATTTTTCAGGGCATGAGGCAAAACCTCAGAATTGTTTTAATTTGCCTCTTTCTTAATACTAATGGTTTGTAGTATTCCTTTCTATAGTTATGAATATGTTGCAATTCATCTTTTGAGAAATGCTTATTCTTAACTTTCACCATTTATCAATTGGGAAATTGATATATCCATAGTTGTAATAGGTATATGATGTGTTTCTTCTAATTATTTAATAGTATAAACTTTAATATTAAACTTGTAAATTCATTTAGAAAATATTATGGAATATGGTATAAAGTGTTAGTCTAAAACTGATTTTTGTCAGAATGCTTTCCACTTTTCCAAAAAGTTCTATTTTTAAAAAATTAAAAAAAAATGTTTTTCCTAGGTAATTTAAAATTTTTGTTTTATAAAGTACTAATTTATTGAGTTCTATTGTTTCTGATTCTCCTTTTCCTAGTCTTTCATTGATTGATCTCTATTTTTAATCTGATGCCAGATGATTTTGATGACTGTTGTTTTATAATATTTGGAGTATGGAATTGCTATTCTTCATCCTTATTCTCATAATTTTTCTTGGTAGTCTATATCTTTTGTTTTTATAAATTAATTTTGTCATTATTTTGTCAATTTTATAAGTATCTTTCTTGATAATTTTATTGATATAGAATTAAAAATGCAAATTAATTTTGGTAGTATAATCAATTTTTGTTCTATTGGCATAGCCTAGACATGAGCCCCGAATACTTCTTTAACTATTGAAGTTCTTTATATTTTTAAGGAGCACTTTGTAATTAAATCTATACAAGTCTTTTATGTGCTTTCAGAAGTTGATGGTCTGGCTTTTGTAGTAACTACAGTATTACTTTCACTGTTCAGTTATAATTATATAGAAATGTTATTAATTTTTAAAGATTTATTTTTTAGCATGTAACTTTGCTGAAGCTATTCTCTTAATTAATATATTTGTTGATTTCTTAGGATTTTCCAAATAAAACACCAAATCATCAGCAAACAAGGATAATTTTTATCTCTTCCTTACTTTTATTTATGCTTTTAATTTCTTTCTTTTATTGCTATTGCCAACATTTCCAAAATTATACCAAAAAATAGTGGGGAGAATGGGCATCATTGTTTAATTCCTGTATTTATTGGGAAAGATTCTAATATATGCCCATATGATACTTGAGTTTGAATTTCAGATAGATTATTTTTAAAGATATTCAAAAAAGGTCCTTCCATGTATATACTTTTTTCAAGTTATATTTTATTTTTTCAATTACATGTAAAGATAATTTTTAACATTCATTTTTATAACATTTTGAGTTCCAAATTTTCTCTCTCTCTCTCCTCCCTAAGATGGAAGTAACTTGATATAGGCTATATATGTGTGTAATCATGTAAAACATATTTCCGTAGTAGTCATATTGTGAAAGAAGAAACAGAATAAAAGGAAAAAAATATGAAAAAATTGAAAATATGCTTTGTTCTGAATTTAGATTATATCAGTTCTTTCTCTGGAAATGAATAACATGTTCCATCATAAGCTGTTTTGAATTGTCTTGGATCATTGTATTGCCAAGAAGAGCTAAGTCTGTCACAGGTGATCATCACATGATGTTACTGATGCTTTGTATAATGCCCTCCTATTTTGTTCACTTCACAACATCAGGCCATACAAATATTTCCAGGTTTTTCTGAAATTATACTCCTCATCACTTCTTATAGCATAATAGTATTCCATTTCATTTAGCACAATTTGTTCAGCCACTCCACAATTGATGGGCATCCCTCAATTTTTAATTCTTTGTCACCACAAAAAGAGCTATTATAAATATTTTTATACCTGTAAGTTCTTTCCTCTTTTTAAAAATAATCTATTTGGGATACAATTCTAGTAGTAATATTGCTGGGTCAAAGGGTATGCATAGTTTGATTGCCCTTAGGACATACATAGTTCCAAATTGTTTTCCAAAATGGTTGGGTCATTTCACAACTCCACCAACAATGTATTGATTTCCTAATTTTCCTACATCTACAACATTTATCATTTTCCTTTTCTGTCATATTAGTCAATCTGATAGGCATGATGTGGTATCTCAGAACTGTTTTACTTGGTATTTCAATAGTGATTTAGAGCATTTTTTTTTTCATATGACTTACAGATAGGTTTGATTTGATTTCTTCATTTGAAAGCTGTTTGTTCATATCCTTTGACCATTTTTAATTCAGGAAAGACTTTTATTCTTATATTTGAAAAATGAGACCTTCATCAGAGATACTTGCCATGAAAATTGTTTGGCAGCCTTCTGCTTTCCTTCAGATCTTGGTAGCATTGGTTTTGTTTGTTAACCCTTAATTGGTTTGTGTTAAGAAGCACTTTGTAATTAAATCTATATACATTTTTGTGCTTTAATTTAAAACCCTTTTAAGCCCTTTTATGTGCTTTAATTAAAAGGGTTTGTTTTAACCCTTTTAAAATTTAATATAATAAAAATTCTCCATTTTAAATATTGTAACGCTATCTCATGTTTGGCCACAATTTTTTCTCTTCTCCATAGATCTAACAGGTGAGCTATTCCTTGCTCTCCTGATTTGCTTATGATATCATCCTTTATATCTAAGTTATGTACTTGTTTTGACCTTATCTTGGTATATAGTATAAGATGTTGGCCTACACCTAGTTTCTGCCATACTATTTTCTAGTTATCCCACTATTCAAATAGTGAATTCTTATCCCAGAAGCTGGGATCTTTGGATTTATCAAATAGGTCTTTTTAAGGTCATTTACTACAAATACAGACACAAAAAGTATCTTTTGTAGCTAATCTATTCCACCAATCCACTACTTTATTTGTTAGCCAGTTACCAAATAGTTTTGATGATTTCTATTTTATAATATTATGCCTATATTTTGTAAAATTTTTAGTATTCAATAGTGTTGTACCTTTTTCCATCTATCGATATGATTGTGAAGTTTTGGATGTCTTGGTTTTTAATCTTGTTTAATTAATACTAAAATAATTAATTTTAATATTATTTATTGATTATGTTGATAGTTTCCCGAATTTTAAAGCACTGGTATAAATCTCTCTGGGTGTAGATGGATTTCTTCATCACTGTACAATTGGAACTGGTTTGAAACGTCTCATTGTTGAAGAGATGTCCAACAGAATAGATCTTATAGTATTGTTGTTTCCATGTATAATGATCTCATGTTTCTGCCCATTTCACTTAATATCAGTTCATGTAAATATCTCCAAACCTCTCTGAAGTCATCCTGCTGATCGTTTCTTACAGAACAATAATATTCCATGACATTCATATACCATAATTTATTCAACCATTCTCCAATTGATGGGCATCTATTCAGTTTCCAGTTTCTTGCCACTACAAAAAGGGCTGCTACAAACATTTTTGCACATGTCAGTCCCTTTCCCTCCTTTAAGATCTCTTTGGGATACAAGCCCAGTAGAAACAGTGCTGGGTCAAAGGGTATGCACAATTTGATAACTTTTTGAGCATAGTTCCAAATTGCTCTCCAGAATTGTTGGATCCATTCACAGTTACACCAATACTGTATCAGTGTCCCAGTTTTCCCACATCCCCTCCAACATTTGTCATCATTTCCTGTCATCTTAGCCAATCTGACAGGTGTGTAGTGGTATCTCAGAGTTGTCTTAATTTGCATTTCTCTGATTAATAGTGATTTGGTACAGCTTTTCATATGACTAGAGATAGTTTTAATTTCTTCATCTGAAAATTGTCTGTTCATATCCTTTGACCATTTATCGATTGGAAAATGGCTTGAATTCTTATAAATTTGAATCAATTCTCTATATATTTTAGAAATGAGCCTTTATCAGAACCTGTAAATGCAAAAATGATTTCCCAATTTAATGCTTCTCTCCTAATCTTGTCTGAATTAGTTTTGCTTATACAAAAACTTTGTAACTTAATATAATCAAAACTATCTATATGGTGTTCAATTAAAAGTTCCACTTCTTTGGACACAAATTCTTTCCTTCTCCACAGATCTGAGCGGTAAATTATCCTATGTTCCTCTAATTTGTTTATAATATCACTCTATGTCTAAATCATGAACCCATTTAGATCTTATCTTGGTATGTGGTGTTAGGTGTGGATTAAACCTTAATTTCTTCCATACTAGTTTCCAATTTTCCCAGCAGTTTTTGTCAAATAGTAAGTTCTTATGCCAAAAGCTGGGGTCTTTGGGTTTGTCAAACACTAGATTACTAGTTATTGCCTGTTTTGTACTGTGATTCTATCCTGTTCCACTGATTGACTACTCTCTTTCTTAGCCAGGTACTAACTATTCTTTAAAAATTAAAAAAAATTTTAAAAACTTCTAATTCTGATGGATTTACAGGAAGATCCTATTTTCCTGTAATCTTCCTGTAAATCCATCAGAATTAGAAGTTTTTTTCTTTGATAGTTACTTTGTAGATAGATACAATCCCTTTTCTGAGATAGAGGTATCTCTATTTGGTCTTCTGATAATTGGGGACTTTATATTTTTGAAGTATCCCTCTATTTATTTTGAGTTCTCAGTTTTATTAATATATAGCTGTGCATAATGGTATGCTTTGGTTATTCATTTTATTTCTTCTGGTTTTCCTGTTATTTCACCTTGCTCATTTGCTGTTTTGTTAATTTTATTTTCTGTTCTTTTTAAAAATATTAGATAAGTTAAAGTTTTGTCAGTTTTATTGGTTTTTCATATAACTAGCCTTTAGTTTTATTTATCATTTGCATTTTTTTGTTTCCAATTCATCTATTTCTTCTCTAATTTTAATATATCTTCTCTTGTGCTTCTTTTGTTTTTTATTCATTGTTTTTCTATTTTTTAAAAAAATTCATATTCAGTTCATAATCCTCTTTTTTTTCCTGTTTTATTGATGTATGTTGACAAGGATTTTGCTTGATGATTATGCTTGTAATATCTGATTTTTCCACAAAGGACTACTTTAACTGCATCCCAAAAATTTTGGTATGTTATTTCATTGTTATAATTCTTCTTTTACATAGTTATTGTTTTCGTGATTTGTTCTTTCACTCACTCATTATTAAGATTTTATTGTTAAGCTTTCATTTGGGTCTATATTTTTGTTTATGATCCTTTAGTGAATTACTATTTTCATTGTCTTATAATCCATAAATGATGATCTTTCTGTTTTTTGTACTTGTTTGCAATATTTCTGTACCCTAGTACATGGTCAATATTTGTAAAAGTTCTACATAGTTTTGAAAAATATGTATATTCTTTTGCTGTTCCATTTAGAATGTATCACAAGTCTTTTAACTCTGGTCTCTCTAAGAATTTATTCAGTTTTGTAGCTTCTCTTTTGTGTATCTTTTTTGTTAGACTTATTTAAAATTAAGGAGGCATATCAAAGTCTCCTATCACTATTGTGTTATTTTCGATGTTATTTTGCCACTCAGATAATGTTTCCTTCAATAATTTAGATGCTAAGGCATTTGTAGTATATACTTGCTACCAGTATTGGTTTGTTGTCTATGGTTTTTTCCATCATAATATAGTTTCCTTGTTTATTACTTTTTTATTTGTTTTGACTTTGTTAAAAATCAAGAGTGTATTTTTTTGGAATGACTTGATGCATAATAATTTTTTTCCCACTCCTTAAGTTTTATTTAGTGTATGTCTTTATTTCTAAAATATATTTCTTCTAAGCAACAGATTGTAGGGTTTTCTTTTCACATCCAACCTGCCATTCTTTTCTGTTTTATTGGATTGTCTAATCCATTCACATTTAAAGTTATGAAAATTAGGTTTATATTTTTATCCATCTATCCCTGACATTTTTTTTCAAGTTAGGCATTTTTCCCCTCTTCTGCTTAAATACTGTACTATTTTCCAGAACCAGGAAAATGTTGTATGTGTAACACCAAAATTGAGTCCTTTACCTTGACATTTTTTAAGGTGATCCTGTTTTCACTGGCTCTTTTGACCTTCGCCCCATCCCCTCCTTTCCCTGGTTCTTCCTTTCCCCTTTGAGGTTTTGTTTATTAGTACCTTTTTATATCCTGATTTCATCTGATATAGAATTCTTCCTTCTCTCTTTTCCCCCTCTTAATCAAACATATTCCCACTTATCAAGATTAAGAGAGCCAAAGTTTTCCAATCTAGAGGATCATTCTATTTCCATACTTTTGTGGGTAGCAAGATTTATGCTGAATTGAGACCCAATACTTTCCTCATAAAAGAATTCTGGCTTTTCTTCAAGCATTTACACCAGAAAATAAAGAATGATAGGTTTAGAGATGTCAAAGGACTTTAAGGATCATCCAGGATGACCCTCTTCTTTCTTCATTTCCCCGCCAATCCCTTTTATTGAGGAGGCAGTGCAGAGTAATCTCATGCATGGATATCTATCTTAAAATTCAAAATTTGCTAAGTCCTCCCATTACAAACCTGGGAAATACAGATGAAGAAAATGAGTCCCAGCATGGGGAAATGACTTAGTCAAAATCACATGGTAAGTAGTAGTGGAATTTTCTCCCAAATCTTTTGACTCCAAATATGAGTCTTGTAGTGTGTTACAATAGAATGAGCTTCAGACTGAAATCAGGAGGCCTGGATTTGAATTCCAGCTTTATTATTTTACTTGGTATATATTTGTGTGACCCTGGATAAGTCACTTAATCTCTCCATAACTAATTTTCCTCTTGCCTCCTTGATGTACCTTACATATAACACTCCATTTCTCAGCTTCCTGCATTTTCATTATATGCCTGGAATTTTCCCCTCCTCATCTCTTCATTGTGCTTTTCCTCTCTTGGTTTTCTCCCTTTTATCCTGTAAATCTTGTTTGTAGATAGATGTTTGCACTTAATCTCTTCTATCCAATTGTGAGCTCCTTGAGAAAAGGGAATGGTTTTGTCATTCTTTGTATCCTCAGAGTTTGGCACAGTACTTGGCACATATTAGATGCTTGATAAACTCTTGTTCATTTGCCTGCTTTACTTCTATTTTGCCCATTTCACAGGGTTGTTGTAAGGAGTACACTCTGAATCTTAAAGGGCTATTAAAATATTGGTTACCATGATATAACATAGAACAAGATGACTTTATCCTGATAGATACTTTAAGGCAAAAGTTACCAATGAATCACTTGTTCATAAAAAATACTAAATGTAGTCAATACAGAATGTCAGCTTTTAAAGAGAATTGTATCTTGATGGGCCCATCAGGGTGAATTAACTGCTGAATGTGCCTTCAAGTAGCCAAATGAGTCGATGTGTTGGATGGAATAATTTCACAATTGCCCATTTAAATGTTGGGAACTATCTAACAAATAAGACAATTTTCATTTTGGTATAACTGATGCCCAGGTTTTTTTTTTTTTTTTTGAGCAGTAAGTAACCAAATATTCGTAAGGTAATTCTGCCCCCTCAGAGAGAGGAACACTTGTCTTCCTGCTTGTTAAACAGGAGGATATAAATCCAGTTAATTTAATAGCTCTAAAGTGAGCAGAACCAGGAGAATGTTGTACACAGTAACAGTAATACTTTGTGATGATCAACTATGATTGACTTAGCTCTTCTCAGCAATATAATGACCCAAGACAATTTCAAAAGATTCATGATGGAAAATGCTATGCACTTCCATGCAAAGAATGGAGGGATTCTGATTGCAGATTGAAGAATACTGTTTTTTCTTTAAAAAAAGTGTTTCTTTTTGTTATGTTTCTGCTTTCACAACAAAACTAATGTGGAGATTTGTTTTATGTGATTGCACATGTATAACATATCAAATTACTTGCTGTCTTGGGGAATGGTTAAGGGACAGAAAGATGAAATAAAAAGCTGGAACTCAAAACCTTTCAAAAATGAATGTTGAAAATTTTCTTTACATGCAATTAGAGAAAATAAAATACCATTAAATAATATGAAAAAATAATAACTCTACAAAATTGTTCAACTAAAAGTTATTCAAAAGGACAAGTAAGCAGCTACAAGAAGATTGTGTGATGATCAACTATGATACAGTTGGTTCTTCTCAGCAATTAAGCAATCCAATCCAATTCCAGTAAACTTTGGCTGCAAAACACCATCTGCATCTAGAGAGAGACCTATGGAGACTGAATTTGGATTTGGATTCTGCATGCTATTTGTAAAATTTTCTTCTTTTTCTCTTTTTTTCTTTCTCATGGGTTTTCCCTTTTGTTCTAATTTTTCTCTCCCCATCTGACTCATGGAAATATGTAAAAAATGAATGTACATGTATTACCTAAAAAAATTAAATTAAATTAAATTTTAAAAAAGATATGCAAGGCCCAGCTGCATACTGAAATATAAGATCATAGATTAGAACTAGAATAGACCTTGGGGTCTGTTGAGTCTAATCCACTCATTTTTTCAGATGAGAACATTGAAGTTGAAAGAGGTTAGGTGACATAACTAGTTAATGTTAGAGGAAAGATTTGAACTCAGGTCTGTCTTGACTCCAAACCTAGTTCTTTATCCACTATACCACCTAATATCCCCTAACTCTGGATAGATATATTAAATATTATTTTGTTGAATTTGGTTTCCCCAAACTCCTCTGAAGATAATAAAAACATCTAGATATTCCTAATTTCTCTTCAGTTCCTATTTATCTTATTCTCAAATTCAAGGTACTCTCCTGTTGCTTCCCTAGGAAACTTCTCCCCAAACTGTCATTCTGCTTTCTTTTTTGTCCTAGTTTCAAACTCTAGTTCAGCCTTTTTCCCCCCTCATCAATCTATTCCTACTATTCTACTAGTGATGGCTGTCAATCCTCCTTTGAAGTAGGGCTCCAGCAGAGACAATATGATGCCTTATAATGTCATAGGGACAATAGGTTCTTGAAGGTTCTGCAATAGTATAAATACTGACAGGTCCAATCTGATAGGAAAGAATTTGACTATGGATCAGTGAGAGATATATGTCTGCTATCTAAAGACCAGGTTAATTAAGTTTGAAAAGACTCATAACCTCTCCCAGAATTGGCCTCTGAGTGAAATATTTTTTTTTATACACATAAATTCATGAAATCGTTCAGGATGAGGGTATGGAGAGGTTGTGATCTGTAATGGCAGAAGAAGTGTACACACTTGTAATAATATACATACTTAAAGTAATTATGCATATGTGTTTATTTATGTCTATCATTTGTCTATTCAAATTCATCAAATATTTATTAAGCACTGGATTTACATGTATGAGATAGTGTGCCAGGAAATGCAAATACAAAAACAAGAATGATGCAGCTCTTGCTGAAAGAAGATGATATATTCTACTATGGGGGTATAACATGTTTCTATAGCATGTGTCTATAACTATATATTTCTATAAATGTATATAAAACTCAAGAGGGAGAAAACAGTAATAACTAATGGTGGGGGAAAGGAATCAGGAAATGCTTATATAGGAGGCTTTACCTGAACAATGCTTTGAAAATCTTTAGAGATTATTTGAGGTGGGGATGTCAGAAGAGGGGAACTATTTGTGACTCATTGACAAGTAATGGAACATGTTATATGAGCAAAAACTAGTGGTTTTTTTGAACAGAGAGTGTTTAAGAGTAATAGGAAAAAAGTCTTCATTTGCTGAGTTCCTAAAATATTAGATTTTTAAAAAAAAATTTATCCTAGAAACAGTAGTAGGAAGCCATTGAAGGTTTTTGAGTAGGGTAGTAGCATGATTAAAGTTCATGGTCTAGCCATATCACAATATAATAAAAATGGCACTACTTCTCCTCTCCCTCTCTCCCTCTCTCCCTCCCTCCCTTTCTTTCCCTCCTTCCCTCTCCCTCCCTCCCTCTCTTTTTCCCTCCCTTTCTTCCTCCCTCCCTCCCTCTGTCTGTCTCTCTCCTTCTCTCTCTCCTTCCCCTCTTTTCCCCCTCTCCCCTCTCTCTTTCTCCCCTACTTTCTCCTCTCCTTTCTCCTCCTCCTCTTTCTTCACAGCCTCTATGTCTCATTGTTTTTCTCTCCTCTATCTCTCTTTGTCTTTTCTCCCTGTGTCCCTCCACCTCTGTTTCCCCTTTCTCATCTCTCTCTTTTTCTTTGTCTTTCTATCTTTCTCTCCAATCTACCAATCTAATTCTGAAAAGGTCCTATAAGTGGGTATTCAAGTTAACTTTAACACATTATAAAATAGCCACATAAACTAAGAATTTTACATACAGTATGCATATTCTATACATTACCAATTTTCAAAAAATGAGTGTAATAAAAGTATTTAACATGAAAATGATGTAAAGACCTTTTCATCCTTTTTTAATTTTTGGTTCAAAAAAAAAACTTCTTCAGGATCTTTCGAAGTTACTTTATGAATTACAATTCATAAAAGATGAAAGCCCTTCTGATCATTTCAGCTTTCTGTTTCTTTAGATTCTGGAAAAATGGAATCCCAGGGTTTAAGGCTAACAGAGTTCTCAGAGATCATCAGGAATCAGGGGAAAGAGGAAAAACTTGGTCAAGATCACATGGTAAGTAACAAAGGCAGGATTTGAAACTCGAATCTCCAGTTCTAAATCCATTCCCCCTCCTGGCAGCATACTCTTTCTTGCCTGCATATATATTACAATTTGTATTTAAATCTTCTTCTTGAATTCTGACCATATGATCTCAAAGCTGATTCTGGAGTTGAAGGAAGAACTGAACATGCATGTGCATATGTATGTGTGCCTAGTATATATGTACATATGCATATATGTGTAACACAATAAAAGCCATTTCCCAATAGATAAGTAATTCAAAATATGAGCCAAGTACTCTTTTTTTTTTTTCCTGAGGCAATTGGGGTTAAGTGACTTGCCCAGAGTCACACAGCTAGGAAATGTTAGGAGCAAAGCACTCATAAAAGAATTGTAAAATTCTTTTAATTAAAAGAATTTCTAGATCATTAATTATAAGAGAAATGTCCATCAAAACAACTTTAAGATTTTGCCTTACCAACCAACAAATTAGCAAGCAAAAGTTGGGGATAATTGATGTTAAAAGAGTTCTGGGAAGATAGACACATGAAAGCATCATTGGTAGAGCTATGAATTTTTGTACATTAATTTGGAATGAAACAAATAAATAACCAAATGTCTATATTCTTTGACTCACAGATTCTGTTACATGGCATATACCCCAAGGAAGTCATTGATAAATATTTACAGCAGCAGTTTTTGTGGTAGCCAGAAACTGGAAACAAAGTAGCTATCTTTCACTGGAGAAATGGCTAGATACACTGTGGCACATGAATGTATTGGAATATTGTTTGAAACCCCTGATCCAAGACATTCGTATCAGACTCTCTCTTTATTGGTGAAGATGAATGTCCTGCCCTGTGTGGGGGTGAGGTAGAGTTGGCAAGAGCCAGAGAGCCCCATTCTTCTTCTTTTCTCTTTGAACTCTTCAAGCTTCAATTCTTCTTTAAGCTTTGAGATGCTTCAGGCATTTCTGGCTTCCATCTTCAAGAAGGAAAATAGATGAGACCAAAAAACAAAACAAAACACACACACATACACACACAAACCACAGTAGGAAGACATGAAAAGAGCTGATAGTCTCTATCATGTTCCTTTTCATAGTTTGATATTCTAGAGACTTCAAGGAGTTTTTTCCCTTGGGTGAGCTCTTGGACCCTCTCTTAGTCAAACTGAATTCTCTTGCTTTCAATTGGAGAGCTCTGCATTGTCTCATATATGTTTTCTGATGTATACTTTTCTGATTTTTGTTTTTCTACTGAACTGAATAAAGGGGTCTTCTTGGCTAAGTGCTATATATGTTCATTGCAAAAGTACTATTAGGTGGGAAAGAAATCAAGCTTTGGATATAGAGCTTAAATTCTTCTTTTGCCTCTCAGCCCCAAATAATGTCAAAGTGATCCTCAGACTAATAGTATTCAAGGGAGCTTCTTCTCTTGGCAAAAATGAAAAGTTTCCCTTGAAGAAGAGTAAGGAGAAAGAGGCAAGGGATGTCAATTCTGTCTCCCTTTGAGCCACACAATGATATCCCCATGATCCAGCCTCTCTCCATTTGGGGCTCCCCCAATACTGTGATTTGTTATAAATCATGAATGAGGTAAATACGGAGAAGCATGGAAAGACATGACTTGATGTAGAATGAAAAGCAGAAAAACAATACACAGAATTAGTATAATAATGGAAATTGAAATAACCACCACAAAATGGTTAAAAGTGCAATATTACAAAGAATAAGTAAAGTTCCAAACAATATATATGAACATATATTTCCTCCCACCCTCAACCAACTCATTTGCAGAAGTGGCAGGTCCCTTGATGTGCTGAATTACATATATATTTCTGTCTTTTTCTATGTGTTCATGGGTTTTGCTGATTTTTTCCTCCTCCTTATTTTTCTTTTAAAAATTGTTATTATATAGATGACTGAGAGAAGCAATAGGGGTAAGGCTAAAGCAAGAAATTTTTTGTGATATAAAACAAAACGTTATCAATAAAATTTATTTTTAAATAATAAAAATTAATGTGAAAATTTGAAGCTTTTAAAGAACTTTTGCATTCAGAAGTTGAATAAGTTTTTATTTCTTCTAACACACTTTCAGCTGGTTAAAAGCTGCCAAATACATCAATCAATAAGCATTTGTTAAATGCAATAGTGTGCCACATATAGTGCCAGGTGATTGGAATACAAAGACAGAAAACAATTCCAAGACAGAAAATAATACAAAACAAAACAATATCATCCCAGATTTCAAGGAGCACATATTTTGTTAGGGGGTAATCAATCTGAATCACAACAAATACACGCTGAATGCATACCAAATAAATGCAAGTTCATGAAACATCAGGTACTTAGGAAAGGGAGGGCACTTATGGTTGGGGGAATTAGAAAAGGCTGCCTATTAGAGAGAAGCAAGGATTAAATACCTACATTTAAATCAAGATGGTGAACATCTTTAACATCTTTTTTAGAAAATTGGCGATTATCTGTGAGTACCAGGATGTACAAAGCAATAAAACCAGATAGAGTTCAATTTAAGATAATTAATAAATATAAATGTAGTGTAAATATTTTAATAAATATAAAATAATTTGTACAGCCTGATAAAATGTCATTCATTTTCTGCAGTGTCTTGCTCCATTCCATTAATTGCAGGGTCATTTGATAGATCTGGAAGCCAATATGCTACACTTAAAATAGGGATAATTTGGGGTTCTCATTCAAAACCTTTCTTGGACATTTATTAACTGCGAGACCTTGAATAGATCATTTCACCTATGTGGGCCTTGCTTTTCTCATTCTTAAAACAAGAATGTTAGATTAAATGTCCTCTAAGGTCCTTTCTAGATCTAAATATATGATCTTGGGAATTGTTAAATTTTGTTTGGACTACAACAAGTCATGAAACCGTCTACCAAGACCTGAAAGATTTGTTATCTGCATAGGTAGAGAGAGTGGGCAGCTAGGTAGCACTATAGTGCATAGAGCACTGAGCCTGGAGTCAAGACCACATCTTCCTGAGTTCAATTCTGGCCTCAGACATTTACTAGCTGCGTGACTCTGCACAAGTCACTTAACCCTGTTTGCCTCAGTTTTCTCATCTGTAAAATGAGCTGGAGAAGGAAATAACAAACCATTTCAGTGTCTTTGCTAAGAAAATCCCAAATGGGGTCACAAAGAGGAGGACAAGACTGAAAATCATTTGAACAAGAGCAAAAAGAGGTAGCCAGGTATATGAAATTGATTCTTGAAGGACATTAACTATATTTTCATATCTTAAGACTTTGACAGAAACTGAGGAAGGCCTCCAGGCCTCCATGAGGGAGGATATATAAAATCACAGGGGACCAGAAGATTTCAAAGGGATCACCACCCATATGGGTCTAGAAAATTATACAAACTAGGAGACCATTGAAGTATCCTAACCATAAAGATACATTTACTGTGAGAGGTAGAGAAGGTTACCTCTGGTTGTCTGTGCCATTAATCAAATGACTTAGCTAATATGTCCTAAATTAACATCATTACCAGCCTTTTGTAATAACCACTGGCATGCTTCATTGTGATCAAAATACGACTGTTGATGAAACCAAAGCCTGGTGCGGGAACGTTAGGAGACTAGAGATGAGATTGATTTTAATTAACTTCTTTCTCATATTACAAAGGTGAGAAAAGACCTATTCTCAATAGCTCTGGATGAAAAAAAAAGGCAGACTGATGAAAATCATTGCTACAAGGTGTTTTTGTTCTCCTGTTCACTCAGTGCATTTTATTACTAGGTTGACAGACACCTAGCACAGTGAGTTGAGATAGCAGTATGTTTTCTTATTAAAGAGCTCCTGTTTGGGGAGGGTCTGGGCCTCCCCTAGTTTTATTTGCTCTGGGCTACAGTGAATCAGAGTGATCTTCGGGACCATTGCAATACTTCTCTCCCCCCATTTTTCCTACAGTATTTCATTAAACATATTTGACCATAAAGTGGGGATGGGTTAAGGGGGAAGGAACATTTTGCTATTTTATAACAAATAGCATTTCTATAGTGCTTTATAATTTGCAATGTAAGTTATCTCCATTGATCCTCAAAACCTGGGAGTTAAGTATTATTATTATCCCTATTCTAGAGATGAGGAAACTGAGAAAGGATTTACTTAGATAAAGGACTCAAGTGTCTGAGGCAGGATTCAAACTCAGCTCTTCCTCACCATAAGCCTGATACATTACCAACATCCCACTGTTTCATGAGATTCACACAGAGCTTTAAGAGTTGCAAAGCACTTTTATATGCATCATTTCACTTGTTTGTTTTTTTTTTTTAAAACAATCCTGTAAGGTATGTTTTTTTTTTTTGCTTTTTGTCTTGACCTATGTTTTCATCTATATATGAAATTCCTCATGAGGAAACTCCTTTTTTTCAGTACAGTTTGGTAACTCTTCAGCAGCATCTGGTATTAAAATGTTGTATGAAGGCATGCCTAGAGTCATAAAATAGTATGTGTCAGAGAGGAGGCTTCCACCTAGAACTCTTATTTCTTACCTAGTCTTAGTCACTGAATGAGTTGCCTCAGACAAAGTGAGCCCTGGGAAAGGCCAGGGTCTCCCACAACATCTGGGACCATCTCCAGTCGTCCTGATCTATGTCTTGCTGTTGGACTCAGATGAGTCTGGAGGAAAGAATGAGGCAGATGATTTTGCCCAACTCTGCCCTGATTAAATCCAATTCACTTGCAAGTCAAGTCATCATCTTCCTGATGTCATTGGTTCTCTTTGAGAGTGAAAGACAAATAACAACAATCATGTTACATATCACACACACACACAGAGTCATATACTATTCCAAAATGTCTTTAGAGTTAAATATTACTGCTGGTATTTTAACCCTATTTTAAAGAAGAGAAAAATCAAGGTTCAAAGAGGATTTGCTTATGGTCACACAGGTGAAAGACAGAAACAAGATTTGAAGCCAGCCATCTCCTATGTCCAGGGATAGCACTTTTCCCAATATATGCCATGCTGCTTCAAAGCCCCTTCTCGGGCCCCATTAAAGCCAGGTCTGAGTTTCTTTATATGGATTTGATTTGGTTTCTTCTAGATGGATATCTGCAATGACCAGAATTGGCTTTAAGCACTTAGCTCATGAGTACTTGGGAGGGCAACGGATGAAAGCAAAGTTCTCTATCTCCCTACATCTTGGTTCCTAATCTATCTTGCATTGGCATTGCATGTGTATGCCAGGCTTCAAAGGTTCATTCATTGTGCCATTTTAAGAGATGGTCTCACATGAACATTCTTTTGGCCATTTCAACCAAATTTATTAGTTACTTCATCCAAACCAACACCTATCCACTGCACATGAGAACCATGTTCTAAAGTGTAGAGCTTCTAGGTGGCTTAATATAGAGATGATAAAACTGGCAGCTGAAAAACTCCTGAGAGAGATCTGAAGCAGATTAAAATGTAATTGGAAAATATTTAACAGAATAAATAAAAATAAATACAGCATAATATTAATTTGTGGTTTTTGAAGTCAATATGTGGCCATCAGGGATGAGTTTCTAATTGAGTTTGAAACAGTGGCTTAGTGTATAGAGCTCTAAACATGGAATAAGACAGAATGGAATGAAATCTTGCCTTAAACACTGATCAACTGTGTGATGCTGGTCAAGTAACTTAACCTCCGTCTGGCTGAGTTTCCTCATCTATTAAATGCAGATAATAATAGTGCCTACCTCCTGGGGTTGTTGTGGATATAAATTAAAATAGTATTTATAAAGTGCTTTGCAAACCTTACAATACTATGAAAATGTTAGCCATTAGTTGTTATTGTTATTATTATAATATCAAACTTCACCTATGCGGTCCCTTTTAAATCACAGCAAGTAGGTGAGAAAGAGTCCTAGCATGGGAACAGGGGACAAATGTCTTAATTCTGATTCTGCTGCCAGCTTGCAGTATTACTTTAGGCAAGTCCCATTTCTTTGGTTTTTGGTCCTCCATCTGCAAAATGAGAGTAGTTGTCCAGATGGCTACTTTAATCTCTAGGGACCCTTTCTGTTCAAAATCCATGATCCTTTGAATTATAGCAACCCAGAAACTATGAGCTGGACAAGATTTTAGAGGTCATTTAATCCAGCCTATTTCTGATTAAGACTATAGTAGTCAATTTTCCCAAATTTTCTACCATTGCCAAATATTTCCATCCATTAAAAATCCACCAATGTTATTTCACTTCTGGATAGTTCTAATTAATAGGAAATTGTTTTTTCCCCCTTAATCAAGTCTTAGTTTAGCTTCCTGCTCCATCCATTTATCACTCTTATCTAACACCAGGGCAAAACCAAACAAACCTAATTCCTTTCTCACGTCACAGACCTACAAATACTTGATACCATCCATCAGATTCCCTCTAAGTCTTGTGTAAAATCCCCAAATAGTGTTATTAGGTGATATGTGCATTAGTTCTTTCACCATCTGCATCAGCTTCTTCTGGTCATACTCTCCCTTGTTTAGTTCCTTCTGAAAACTGAAGGGTCAAAATTGAATGTAGTAATCCAGCTGTGGCATATCAGGGCTGATTGTAACAACAATCTTCTCCTGGATCTGGATGCAACAGATGTTTTTCATAATGTAATCAAGAATAGTATCAGGATGGTGGTGTTTGCTGCTGCTGCTGTTGTGATTTTTCTTTTGTTTTGTTTTGATTAGTATTTTATTTTCCCCCAATTATATGTAAAAAAACAAGTTTCACATTTGTTTTTAAAACTTTGAGTTCCAAATTGAATCCCTTCCTCTTTTTCCATGCTCCCTTTGAGAAAGCAAACACTTCCATATGTTATACACATGTAATCATGCAAAACACATTGTCCATATTCTTGTGAAAGAACACATAGACAAAAAAAAACTCAATTAAAATTTTTTTTAAAGTTAAAAAAGGAATTCTTCAATGTGCATTCAGATACCATCAATTCTTTTTCTGGGAATCGATAGTATGTTTCATCATAAGGTCTTCAGAGTTATCTTGGATCATTTTATTGCTGAAAATTGTTGCTGCTGTTGCCGTGGGGGCTCATATGGCTTCCAAATCACTCTTTTGAATCTCAATAACTGAACCTCAGTCTACTAAAATCTTTTTCATAGCACTGTATGCACTGTATGTTCAGTCATCCTTTCTTTAATCTGGATTTTTTTAATTGAGTTTTTGAAACCAAGTGTAGAACTTTACATTTATTCACATTAAATATCAACTAGGTCAATTTTG
>JAJPUD010003749.1:84988-109550 GCA_023553655.1 Myrmecobius fasciatus
TGTCCATCAGAATTGATCATCATGTAATACTGTTGTTGCTGTGTATGATGATCTCCTGGTTCTGCTCGTTTCACTCAGCATCAGTTCATGCAAGTCTCTCCAGGCCTCTCTGAAATCGTCCTACTGGTCGTTTCTTACAGAGCAATAATATTCCATAACATTCATATACCATAATTTATTCAGCCACTCTCCAATTGATGGGCATCTCTTCAGTTTCCAGTTTCTAGCCACCACAAAAAGGGCCGCCACAAACATTCTTGCACATGTGGGGCCCTTTCCCTCCTCTAAGATCTCTTTGGGATATAGGCCCAGTAGAAACACTGCTGGGTCAAAGGGTATGTACAGTTTGACAACTTTTTGGGCATAGTTCCAAATTGCTCTCCAGAATGGTTGGATCCGTTCACAGTTCCACCAACAATGTATTAGTGTCCCAGTTTTCCCACATCCCCTCCAACATTCATCGTTATCTTTTCCTGTCATTTTAGCCAATGTGACAGGTGTGTAGTGGTATCTCAGAGTTGTCTTAATTTGCATTTCTCTGATCAATAGTGATTTGGAGCAACTTTTCATATGACTAGAGATGGTTTTAATTTCATCATCTGAAAATTGTCTGTTCATATCCCTTGACCACTTATCTATTGAAGAGTGGCTTGAATTCTTATATATATGAGACAATTCTCTATATATTTTAGAAATGAGGCCTTTATCAGAACCATTAAATGTAAAGATGATTTCCCAATTTGATGCTTCCCTCCTAATCTTGTCTGCATTTGTTTTGTTTGTACAGAAACTTTTTAACTTAAGATAATCAAAATTATCCATCTGGTGTTCAATTAGGAGTTCCAGGTCGTCTTTGGACATAAATTTATTCCATCTCCACAGGTCTGAGAGATAAATTATATTACGTTCCTCTAACTTGCTTACAAAGTCTCTCTTTATATCTAGATCATGAACCCATTTAGATCTTATCTTGGTATGTGGTGTTAGGTATGGGTGAAGCCCTAATTTCTTCCACACTAGTTTCCAATTTTCCCAGCAGTTTTTGCCAAATAGTGAGTATTTATCCCAAAAGCTGGGGTCTTTGGGTTTATCGAATACTAGATTGTTAAGGTTATTGCCTAGATTGTCCTGATATCCTATCCTGTGCCACTGATCGACTGCTCTATTTCTTAGCCAGTACCAAACGGTTTTGATGACCGCTGCTTTATAATATAGTTTTAGATCTGATACAGCAAGGCCACCTTCATCTGCCTTTTTTTTTCATTAATCCCCTTGAAATCCTTGACCTTTTGTTCTTCCAAATGAACTTTGCTACTATTTTTTCTAGATCTGTAAAATAATTTCTTGGGAGTTTGATTGGTATGGCACTAAATAAGTAGATTAGTTTGGGTAGTATTGTCATTTTTATTATGTTCGCTCTGCCTACCCATGAGCACTTAATATTTTTCCAATTGATTAGGTCTGATTTTATTTGTGTGGAAAGTGTTTTGTAATTTAGTTCGTATAGTTTCTGACTTTTCCTTGGCAGATAGATTCCCAAATATTTTATCCTATCATCTGCTATTTGGAATGGAATTTCTTTTTCTATCTCCTGCTGCTGAACTTTGTTGGTAATATATAAGAATGCTGATGATTTATGTGGATTAATTTTGAATCCTGCAACTTTGCTAAAGTTGTGAATTGTTTCTAGTAGTTTTTTAGTTGAGTCTCTAGGGTTCTCTAAGTATACCATCATGTCATCTGCGAAGAGTGATAATTTGGTTTCTTCATTACCTACTCTAATTCCTTTTATCTCTTTTTCTTCTCTTATTGCTAAAGCTAACATTTCTAATACAATATTAAATAGTAATGGTGACAGTGGGCAGCCTTGTTTCACTCCTGATCTTATGGGGAATGGTTTTAGTTTGTCTCCATTACATATGATGCTCGCTGATGGTTTTAAATAGATGCTACTGATCATTTTTAGGAAAAGCCCATTTATTCCTATACTCTCTAGTGTTTTTAATAGGAAAGGGTGTTGGATTTTGTCAAAGGCTTTTTCTGCATCTATTGATATAATCATATGGTTTTTGTTAATTTGGTTATTAATATAATTAATTATGCTGATAGTTTTCCTAATATTGAACCAGCCCTGCATCCCTGGTATAAATCGTACTTGGTCATAGTGTACTATCCTGGGGATGACTTTCTGTAATCTCATTGCTAATATCTTATTTAAATTTTTTGCATCAATATTCATTAGGGAAATTGGTCTATAGTTTTCTTTCTCAGTTTTTACCCTACCTGGTTTAGCTATCAGCACCATATCGGTCTCATAGAAGGATTCTGGCTGTATACTTCTGTCCCTAATTTCTCAAATAGTTTGTGTAGTATTGGAATCAATTGTTCTTTGAATGTTTGGTAGAATTCACATGTAAATCCATCTGGCCCTGGAGATTTTTTCTTAGGGAGTTGGTTAATGGCTTGTTCTATTTCTTTTTCTGATATGGGGCTATTTAAATAATTTATATCCTCTTCTGTTAACCTGGGCAATCTATATTTTTGTAGATATTCCTCCATTTCATTTAGATTATCAAACTTACTGGCATAAAGTTGGGCAAAGTAACTCCTAATTATTGCTCTAATTTCCTCTTCATTGGAGGAAAGTTCTCCCTTATCATTCTTGAGACTAACAATTTGATTTTCCTCTTTGCTTTTTCTTATCAAATTAACTAAAGGCTTATCTATTTTGTTGGTTTTTTCATAGAACCAACTCTTAGTTTTATTTATTAACTCAATAGTTTTCTTGTTTTCGATTTTATTAATTTCTCCTTTTACTTTTAGAATTTCCAATTTGGTATTTAATTGAGGGTTTTTAATTTGTCCTTTTTCTAGTTTTTTTAATAATAAGCCCAATTCATTGATGTTTTCTTTCTCTATTTTATGCAAGTAAGCATCTAGAGATATAAAATTGCCCCTTATAACAGCTTTGGCCGTATCCCACAAATTTTGGTATGTTGTCTCCTTATTGTCATTCTCCTGGATGAAATTATTGATTGTGTCTATGATTTGCTCTTTCACCCATTCATTCTTCAGGATTAGATTATTTAATTTTCAATTACCTTTTGGTTTATTTTCTCCTGGACTTATATTGCATGTGATTTTTATTGCATCATGATCTGAAAAGGATGCATTTACCATTTCTGCCTTTCTGCATTTGATTTTGAGGTTTTTATGCCCTAACACATGGTCAATTTTTGTATATGTTCCATGGACTGCTGAGAAAAAAGTAAACTCCCTACTGTCTCCATTCAACTTTCTCCATAGATCTATCATACCTAACTTTTCTAACAATTGGTTTATCTCCCTAGTTTCTTTCTTGTTTATTTTGTAGTTTGATTTATCTAATTCTGAGAGAGCAAGGTTGAGATCCCCCACTAGTATTGTTTGGCTGTCTATTTCTTCTTGCATCTCTCTTAATTTCTCCCCTAGGAATTTGTGTGCTATTGCACTTGGTGCATATATATTTAATATAGATATTGCTACATTATCTATGGTACACTTTAATAAAATATAGTTTCCTTCCTTATCTCTTTTGATTAGATCTATCCTGGCTTTTACTTGATCTGAGATAAGGATTGCTACCCCTGCTTTTTTTTGTTCACCTGAAGCATAATATTTTCTGCTCCAGCCGTTTACCTTCATTCTATATGTGTCATTATGTTTTAAATGTGTTTCTTGTAGACAACATATTGTGGGATTCTGGTTTTTAATCCAGTCTGCTATCCGCTTCCGCTTTATGGGAGAGTTCATCCCATTCACATTCACAGTTAGAATAACTAATTCTTTATTTCCTGCCATCTTATTTACCCAAGTTATGTTTTCCCCTTTCCTTTCCCCTTTCTCCCTTCCCCCCTCCTCAGTACTTTGCTTTTGATGACCCCCTCCCCCAAACAATACTTCACCCTTTAGATCCCCTCCCCCTGTTTTTATTCCTTTCCCCTGATTCTTCTATTTTCCCTTCTATTAGTTTGTCCCTTACTTTTCCTCCTTTTCCTCCCACTTCCCTCTAGCAACAGACAAGTTTCTATGTGAAATCAAATGTCTGATATACACTTTTAGAGCCCAACCTGATGAGAGTAAGATTTACACAGTGCTCATCTCCCTCCCCTCTTTCTCTCAATTATATTAGGTTTTCTTTGCGTCTTCAAGTGATTTTACCTTGTTTTTACCTCCTTTTTTTTTTAGATCTTATTTTACCACTTTTTCCCTCTTTTCCCCAGTATGACAACATTTTCTCCTCTAGTTCTTTTTCATATTATCAAAGTAATATCTAGTTAATTTAGTTATTTTTCAACAAATTGGTGTCTTTTTCATATCTCTTTTGCAGGGCATCATATCCTTCTTGCAAGATACTGTATCCTTCTTGCACTGATTTCAGTTTATTTTCCCATTTCTCCTCCAGCTCTCTTTTGAGGTTCTTTATGCAGTCTTCCAGAAAGGCCTTTTGAAAAGGGGACCAGTGATGGTCCTGGCTGATGTTCTCTGGATTTTTGTCTAAAGGAACCTCTGGCTCTGGGGTCGTTTATTTGCCTTGATAAAAGCTGTCTATGGTGAGAGCTCTCTTTTGCTTCTTCATCATATTTTTTTTAGACAGCGTGGATATCTCTTTAAGGTAGGGGAAAAAAAACGGCGGCTGCAAAAAGCTTTGCCCTGGGGCACTTCGGCGAGTTGACTTAAGGTGCTGGGCCGGTGGGGGCTAGGACTAAGTCCGAATTACTCCTTAAACAAGGCAAGTCTGCCAGAACACCTGCCCCCAATCAGGGCAGAGTGTCCGGAGTGCCTCAGATAAACTCCAGGTGTTTGGAATTTGGAGTTTGGAGTTTGGAATTTCTTCCAAGATGAGCTGAGCTGAGTCCCACCCTCACTTCCGGCCTGCACAGTTGTTGTCTATTTATCTCTCTGTCCGAGTCCAACTAACCTGATATGAAGTTATCCAGAGAGCTGTGCCCAAATATTTCTGAGTTCGTTCACTTGAAGATCAGTTCAGAGGCTTATTTTATTGTTGATTTGAGAGAAGATCGGAGGAGAGGCAGAAAGTCACCTTTTCACTCCGCCATCTTGGCTCGGCCCCCGCTATATGATAATTTTACAGCCATACCATCACATTTATTCACATTAATGATGAATTAGTCAGCTTAGTGATTTTGAGAAAGAGAAAAATGGAAAGAGAATAAAGAAATAAGGAATTTCTTTCCAGTTAAATAGTAACAGAACCACATGGGATATTTAATGGAACATATCATCAAAAGAATCAGTGTGGGGCAGTGAAAAGAGCTTGGGAGGGTTAGTGGATCCATCACTTATTTAATATGTAATTTTATACAAGTTGCTTCTTAGGAATTCTTAAAAATGCTAAGACTCAGACAAAGAAAGAATTTCCACATCTGTAAAATGGGGATAGTAATATATACAAACACATACACACATATATTACCTCATTGAATATTATGAGGATAAAATTGAGAAAACATATATAAAAAGCTTTGTAAAGCTTAAAGCAATATGTGTGTAATGTATTATGAGAAAGAGAGAGATATGTAAAGCAAGATGAAACATTCTATAATCCCTGCTGCTGGTGGAGGCTGATGTTGGTGAATAACATGAATTTAGGAGTTTTGAGCTGCATACAGTGGAACTAAACCTAATCAGGTGTTCACAATATCTGGTCAATAAGATCACCCCTTTCCCCCAAGAGTGAAGGTCTTCTAGGCTATCTAAGGAAGGATGGAATGGTGTGGATCTGAATAGAGGTCAAAGATTCTCTGCTGATCATCAGTAGGATTGGTTACCAAGAGATTACTGTACTTCCAGATTGGTTGAGGAACATCTCTCTCTCTCTCTGTCTCTTTCTTTCCCTTATTCTCTCTCTCTCTTTCCTCTCTCTCTCCTTTCTCTCCCTTCTCTTTCTCTTTCTCTCCTCTTTCTCTTCCCCCCCTCCCCTCTCTCTCTCCTTTCTCTCTCTTCTCTTTCTCTTTCTCTCCTCTTTCTCTTCCCCCCTCTCTCTCCTCTCTCTCTCTCTCTGTCCTCTCCTCTCTCTTTTTGTCTCTCTCTGTGTGTTTCTCTCTTTCTGTCTCTCTTATACTCTTATTCTTTTATCCTCCTATTCTCTCTTTGTCTCTTGTTATTCTCTCTGACTTTGTTTCTCTGCCTTTCTCTTGTCTCTCTTGCTCTCCTCCCTTCCTCTTTCCCCTTTCTTCTCTAAAGCTATGATCCTTTGAATTACAGCATCCAGGAGAGCTGGGAGAGAGAGAGACACAGACAGACAGACAGAGTAAAACATCTCTCTCTTTCTCTCTGTCTCTCCCAGCTCTTCTGGATGATGTAATTCAAAGGATCATAAGTTTAGATCAAAAGGGGGAGAAAGAGAAGGAGGGGGGAGGAAGTGAGAACAAGAGAGCCAAGATACAATACTGTACCCATTTAGTGCTCAATGGCTAGATGCAGATTAACTAGCACTGCTGTCAGGGTAGCTGTGAATTTTTCCCATTGGCAATGCATTTCCTGCTTCAAATTAAGTCACTCTTCTTGGAGAATCTGGATTTTCTACTTGGCTTTCCCACCCTGACTTTCTGTGTGTCTTGGCTCCTAGGCTGAGAAAAGTACAAACCACAGAGTAATGTTTGTCTCTGAATCAAGGATCCCTGGACATGGAGACTTTATATGAATTTAAAGCTGCCATTCCTATGGGACATGGTTTTATCAGTGTAGCAGAGGAGGCCAGCCCTATAGATAAGCCAAGTCAGGCTCTAGAGAGCCTCTATCTTATAATCATTGAAATAAAGGATTAATACTTCTCAGAGTGATGCCCAAGATAAACTCTTCAATATCTCCCTAATCTGGGATGATTTGTCAGAGCAAACAAAGGGAATCTCTGAAAGATGAATTAGTTCTTAAGTTTTTCTTTTCTAAACCTCAGTTGGAATCCCTTGCCATCCCCTAGGAGCCTGGTGATACCATGGGTAGTAGATATGGATCTTTCTTGGCAGAGCTCTCAAGCTTCCTTAAAATCTTTCACTGAGGTTTGATGCAGAGATGCCTTGGCCTAAGATAGGAGAAGTAAAGTGAAAATTAATTGTACTCTATTATTAATTCATGGGGTAGTGAGTTTCTCATCATGAAAGGTGTTGAAATGGAGAAAGAATGATCTTTTGTCACTGCAGAGCAGATTCATGTTGCAAAGGAGATTCATGGTTCAGATATAGTTTGCATGAGGTACCCTCTATGTGAAGTCCATAGGCTATCAGCACTTCTCTAGAGTCTATCTAGCCCAACTCCCTCATATTATAGCATAAAAAACAGAGATCAAGGGAAGATAATTTTCAGATCTAAGGCCATTATTAAAAAAATTGAACCTGCAACTATTACACCCCCCTCTTTTACTGATTCTCTTCATAATCCTGGTAGTCATCCATCCTTCTGGGAATCCAGTACTCTGGATACCCAGGGTTCCCCATTTAGGCTGTTTTCCTTGGGCAGTGCTTCTATATTTCTTTCCTTCTCTCATCCCAAGCAAAACCTATTTCCCTCAAAAATCTCATGGGAAAAGATATGATCAATTAATTCTATGTCTAATCAAAGTAAAAGGAACTGGAAACTCAATACATCTGGGAAATGTATGCCAGCACACATTCCAGCTCACTGATTCTTTATCCCATTGGTTTTCCTGAGTGTTCATGAGGATCACAGTTATTTAAACTATTGATTTTGTTAGGTTCATGTTATAAAATTATGTGGGTTTGATTAAGCCCAGTGGAAGATTTAGAAAAAGTCTAGATATCACTATAAGCACAAGGTTTTGCTGGCTCTTACAACCTCTATAGTGATCACAGTTCACATTTACAGAGAACATTAAGGTTGACAAAGGAAATCCCAAACCAACAACCAGCTGATATATGCAAAAATTATCATCCTCATTTTAATTTTTTTTTTTACAGATGAGGAGATTAAGGTTCTGAGAGAAATAATGAGGTCAAAAAGGAGAGTGGGTTAATCAGAAAAAGAGGGAGGGGGAGGAAGAAAAGAGGGAAAGAAGGAAGGAAGGACGGAAGGAAGGGAGAAAGGGAGGGAGAAAAGGAGGGAAGGAGGAGGGAAGAAGGAAAGAAAGAAAGAAAGAAGGAAGGAAGAAGTATTTATTAAGAGTCTGCTTTGTATCAGGCACAGTGCTAAGAACTTTATTATTATTATCTCACTCCTCATAACAACATTGGATAGATACTATTATGATCCTCATTTTATAGAGGAAGTAATTGATTCAGATAGAAATTAAGTGCATTGCTGGGTCACCCAATTAGTAAGTGTCTGAAACTGGATTTGGACTTAGGTCTTTTTGATTCAGTGGTAAAAATGCTGGACCTAACTTCAGGAAAGATCTCATCTCAATAACCTGCCAATCTCAACATGTGAACCCTCCAATACTATTTACTTGCTTTGCAATTCAGAAAGTTATTAAACATCTCTGAGTCTGAATTTCATGGAAATAATTACCTGTAGCCCTTGCCTCATAGGATTTTTGTGAAGCTCAAATTAAATTTTAAGGAACTTTAAAATCAGTTATCATTATAGTGAGCTTGGTTTTGAATATATTAACTCTGAGGTGTTGATGAAACATATAGATAGAAGTAACCTGAAGCTGTTGACAATGTGGATCTGGAGCTCAGAAGAGAGATCAGGACTGGTGAAATCTTTTGGAGCATTATCTGCATCATGGTGATATTCAAAGTTGTGGGAATGAATGAAGTTGCTAAGAAAGAAAATGTAATGAGAGACAGACATTAGAAAAAGGCTAAAAGACAACCTCTTGAGGAAGTCATGTTGAAATGGTCAGGAAAAAGATCAGGAATCTATTTGAAAAAACTAGAGAAAGAATACTTAGAAAGTTAGAAGAACTGAGATATTGTCGTATCCTCAGTATCCTCAGAGAGAAGAGAGATCATCTCATAGTGTAGCATGGGATTCCAAGTCTGTTACTTTATGTTTGTGTTTCTAGAAGCCTGACAATACTGCAAAAGACTATGAATAGGTATGGTAGGCTAGGACTAAGCTAAACACATTACAAGGAAGGAAGCAGTCAAAGGGGGAGGTCCTAAACTGTAATTTAGAGGGGTTTCCCTAACCTATAGAACACATAGGATTACAGAGCACTGGTAGTTGAGAGATGCTAATGGATTAGCATTTTGGTGGTAGCTAGGAGGGGTGAGGTTCCTTGAGCACATTCTAATGAGTTACAAATATCATCCTTTGGATAGGAATGTAAACAGATAAGCCTTATTAAGTCCCTTCTGATATAACTTTGCTGATTACCTCCTTATGCTTCTCCAGAATCCTGCATTTGAAAATCAAATGTTCCTTTCAGCTCTGGTCTTTTCATCTCAAACTCTTGAAAATCCTGTTTCATTGAATGACCACCTTTTCCTCTGAAGGATTATACTCAGTTTTGTTGGGTAGGTGATTCTTGGTTGTAATCCTAGCTCCATTGCTCTTGGAATATCATTATTCCAAATTCTCTGGTTCTTTAATGTAGAAGCTGCTAAATCTTGTGTTATTGTGATTCCAGTTCCACTATACTTGAATTTCTTTTTTTTTTTTTTTTCCAGGATGCTTGCAGTATTTTCTCTTTGACTTGGGAGTTCTGGAATTTGGCTATAATATTCCTGGAAGTTTTTATTTAGGGAATCTCTTTCAGAAGGTGATCAGTGGAGTGATCAGTGATTTCTTTCAGTTTCTATTTCACCCTCTTGTTCTAGAATATCAGGATAGTTTTCTTTGATAGTTTCTTGAAAGATGATGTTCAGGTTATTTTTAAAATCACAACTTTTAGGTAGATCAATAATTTTAAAATTATCTCTCCTGAATCTATTTCCCAGTTGTTTTTCTAATGAAATATTTTACATTTTCTTCTATTTTTTCTTTTTCTTTTTCTTTTTTTTTTTTTTTTTGGTTTTGTTTTTTTTGTATCTATTTTTCATAAAAACTTTATAATCCATTTTTTCTATTTTATTTTTTTTTTTTTTTTTTTGCTTTTTGCTGAGGTAATTGGAATTAAGTGACTTTCCCAGGGTCACACAGCTAGGAAGTATCTGAGACCAAATTTGAACTCAGGGCCTCCTGACTTCAGGGCTGGTGCTCTAACCACTGCACCACCTAGCTGCCCCTCAATTCTATTTTTTTTTTTTTTTTTTTGCTGAGGCAATTGGGGTGAAGTGACTTGCCCAGGGTCACACAACTGTTACGTGTCTGAGACCAGATTTGAACTCAGGTCCTCCTGACTTCAGGGCTGGTGCTCTATCCACTGCGCCACCTAGCTGCCCCTCAATTCTATTTTTTAATGAATTATTTTCCTCAGTGAACTTTTGTACCTCCTTTCCCAACTGACCAATTTTACTTTCTAAGGCATTCTTCTCATTGTTAGGTTTTTGTATTTCCTTTTGCACCTCTCTTAATTCTTTCCCTAATTTTTCCTCTCTCTCTTACTTGATTTTCAAAACCCCTTTTGAGCTCTTCCAATTCTTATTTTTCTTGGAGGCTTTGGATGTAGGACCTTTGACTTTGTAATCACCTTCTGATTGTGTGTTTTGTTCTCCTTGCCACCATAATAACTTTTTTGTTTTCTGCTCATTTTCATAGCCTATTACTTGGCTTTTAACTCTTTGTTACAGTAGGGCTCTGTTTCCAGGGTGGAGTGTGCACTATCCCAAGATTCAGGGATTTTGAGCAGCTGTTTTCAGAAATTCTTCTAGGAATCTGACCACAAGCACTCTTTTCTGTCCTGGAGCTGTTAGGTGTGTCTTCACCCCACTGTAGCTGTAAGATCTAGTGTGTTGGCTGGGGCTGGGGCACTGCTGACCAGGCTGCACTGGGACTGCTACAGATCCTCTCCACTGACTTTCCGAATTCTCCCAGGTGTCCCCAGGTTGAGTGGTCCAGAAGCTGCCAGTACTCCTGCTGATTCAGAAGTCCCTCCTTGTTGATGCTGGGGTCCAGCTGGGGTTGGGACTGGGGCAGGCCTGCTTAGGGGTTGTGTGCTGGGGTCCCACTCCGGTTCCACAGACATTTTCTGCTGACCTTCCAGGTCCTCATTGGTGTCTCTGGGCTGAGAGGAATCACTAGAACTGTGGCTGATTGTAGCTGGGCTGGATCTGGGGCTGTGCCGGCACTCCCACCCTGATATCACAGACCTTTTCTGCTAAGCATCTAAGTTGCCTTTGGAAAGTGTTCCACTCCTTTTTCAGTTCTGATGCTCCAAAATTTGTTTAGAGTCATTATTTAAAGAAATTTGGGGCAGTTTGGCAGAGAGGTTGGGGAGGTTCCTGCCTTTACTCTGCCATCTTGGCTCTGCCTCTGAGAGATTTCTTTATTTCACACATAATGAAAGACTTTGCACTGAAGAAGTGATATTTGGTAGCCCTCCCTCCAAACCCCCCCCCAACCCCCAACATGGACTTACTATAAACCATCTCGTACAGACCTGACTCCTTCTTGGCTGTATTTGCCATAATCCAGCCTCCATTTCGATGGAGGAGAAGGGAGACAAGGAAGTGTTCAGTAGAACCAGATCATTTCTATCATTATATATCCTTGCTCTTTATTCAATATTGCATCCTTATATGCTAATTAAACCTAATCTTTTATAACCTCCTTAACAATGCTCCATCAGTCATTGTGTCATCAAAATACAAGCTTCCTAACACAATAGTTTAGATATTTCTACTTTGAAGAATATGGAATAAGTGCTTTCATATGGGAAACCCTGCTACTGTCAGAAGAATAGAAATTCATGCTGAACTTGCTGTAATCAAATATAAGTTAATATTTCACTCTTCAATTTAAAATAAGTAAACTACTTGTCCAGTTATTTTCACTGACTTTTAATCTTCCAACATGATAGAGCTTCATTTATCTTCTAAAATTGTATGACTCTTGCATATATTTTTTTTTGTTTTCTCAAAACATTATTTTAAAAAATTCAGCCTTGCTCTAACATGGGGAGGAACTTTGACACTGTCCTAAGACTGTGTTTGAAATACTTCCTCCTTTATAGCCATGAGTAAACAATAATGCCTCAACCAAACATTAAAAATTGTAGAGTACTGAATTATTCCTTAGACAGTATGAAGTATGATCTATTGTGTTGTTAAAAGCAGCAGAGCAGTGGAGAAGTCTAAGGAATTAAATAAAAGAACAAACCCAAGGTTGTTGGAGCTAGAATTAGGAAGTCATTGGTAACCTTTAAGAAACCCATTGCCATAGAGTGGTGAAAGCAAAAGCCAGAGTAATAATTATAGCAATTTTTGAGAAGCTGAGAAAGGCAGGAGAAGTGAGGAGTGCTGTATCTATAATACAGAGTCAGTTTCAGCACTGACATTCATTATGTACCTATGGGCAAGTGATTGAATCTCTTTGAACCTCAGATGTAAAATGGATATGGCCATACCTTCATTCTCTAGCTTATGGTGGTCCGTATGGGAAAAAAGTGACCCTTCTTCCTTTTATCTAAAAGAGCATAGTGGGATTGTAGTTAGGGCATTGGTCTTTGAGGTGTGGGAGCTGGATTAAAATCCCAGCTCCATTCTTAGTTGTTCCATTATCCCAAGCAAGTCATTTGCTGAATTTTAATTGTCTGAAATGGGGATAAAATAATACTTGTATTTAATTCCTTCATGGAAAGGTAGATCAGCTGCTAAAAACAACACACCTTTGTTATAGGTATATTTCAGCTCACATAAGGAATAATAATGAGACAGCTCCCTGGAAGCTTTTGGACTAGACTACAGAAGACATAGAGCTTCTGAACTGTGAGACACCAAAGAGCCAGGTCATGGGGTAAGGGAAGAACACTTCAGGGAAAATGACACAGTGGAGGTTTTGTCAACAGAAGGAAGAGATAAAACTTGATCTCAGTTACCAGAGATGGAAGGATACATGAACTTGGTAGCCAGAGGTAGGACACTAAGCCTTGTGAGATCAGAGGTTCAGCTATGATTATTCCTCACTCTTAGTAAGTCAATTAGCATTTATTAAGTAACTACTGTATGGGGATACAAAACAAGGCAAGAGATAGCTCCTGCCCTCAAAGAGCTTAATGGAAGAACTCCTAGTTCATTCTAGAGCAACCTGAGGAGGCTCCTAAATAGGGTTCTGGAGTCTCAGGAAAAGGGGTATGCTTCTAATGTCATAGGGCAGAGGACCTTGGAAGGGTGGGCAGTGGGGATTTTCCTGCTTTCTGTCCAGCACAGAGCTATAATCTTGTAACATGAAACATTCTGGAATGGGAAATTAATTCCATAGAAAAAAGTTTCCTAAAAAAAGGAATAGTGTAGAGTTGCCAGGCAAGGGTGGAGGGATGGGGGTGTGTGTGTATGGCATCTGTAAAGCAGAGACAGCTTACTGAAAATGAACTTTGTGAATCTCAAAGAAGCCTTATAAAAGCCAAAGGTTTTTTTGGATTGCCACAGTGTTATGTAATTGTGAATTACTATTATTTTTTTTAAACAGGAAACAAATCTTAATCTAAAGAAGTTTATCTTCAATGATAGACTAGGAGGAACAATGGGAAAGAGACTTGAGGGTTCCCAGAATCCTTCTTTTCACACAATAAAGATGGCTGTATTTTGCTAATTCATAAGTCTGATCTTGCTGAAATCTCATTGACCCCACAGACTGAAAATAGATGAAATTAAAGGTTGGTCCCCAGATGTGGTAGGAAGAGTATTTATTTCACACCAGCTGGGACAATTTTCCTTTAAAGGAAAAAGGAAGCTGTGTTAGGATTTGTTTGGTTTTAAGGATGAGAGATGTTAAAAAATCCAGCCAATGAGGAATTGGCGTTCTGCAATTTGTCACTTTCCACCACCTTGATGGATTATGTCTTCCTGACTCCATGTGGCTTCTTTGTCAAATGGAGAATCTTAGTTTGTAGTAGATCTGGATTTATGATTTCATTGAGAGAGGAAAATCCTGAAGAAGGAAAATCCCTCCACCAAATGCAGATTGAGATCTCTGCAATTGATAGTTTTAGAGAGCAGTTGATGCCATTGACAAATTAAATAATTTATCTAAGCTAATACAGCCATTGTGTATCAGATGCAGGACTTGAACTCAGATCTTCCTGGCACAGAAGCCAGTTTTCTTTCCTCAATATCATGATTCCTCTTAGCACTGTGACTTCAATAATAGTTTCTTTCTTTCTTTTTTTTTTTTTTAACACTTTGTAAAAACTGAAGTAGTTTTATTTGCATCTATGTTCCATTGTATTCTAATCCTCAGCCTGAATCACTATCCTAGTTTGAATTAGGCCATCATACCAGGTATTTTGGTGTAAAATGCTGCTAGCCTAATGGTATGATTATTTTAGAGGTTCAAAATAAAAGTAGCCTCAATCTTACACTGGATCCCTTCCCACTAAATATATAAATATATAAAAGAGTATCCCAAATAGCAAATAATGAAAAATCCATTCATTTAAGCCAGAGGTGTGGGCCAAATCTGACTTGCTGACAGCTTTTGTACAGCCTGGAAATTAAATTTTAGCATTTTCTTTCTTTTTTTCTTTTTTTGTATTTTCAAAGAAAGCTTTATTGTATTTAAGTAGCAAAAACAAATCAGAGAAGTTATAAAAACGGAATATAATAGAAAATGCACAAAGGTAAATAAATCCTTTGTGGTGAGAATGATGAAATCTTGACTGAAACCAAGAGAGAAGTCTAATCTCTCTCAAAGGCTTTTCCTTAAGTCTCTAGGGAGCCAAATTAGACAATAAGGAAATGTTGAGGAGTCAGCTTCCCCTCTGTGTCTCTACCTAACAAAGTCTTTCATTTTTCTCCTGAACTCCATGTGTCTCTCTTTAATTAATCTTTCCATCAATTCCACCCTTCGTATAGGTATACAGCCTCACATCAACATCCTGTCCAACAAGTAGGGGTCACATCTTCCTCCATTTTAAAATGACAAGTGTACAAAGTGCCCCATGTTTAGGTGAAAGCCTAATTACACCAGCAAGTCACTAAGAGAGGATGACAGATTGTTCTTGGTCTTTGTAAATCAAAGAATAAATGACCCCTATTCAACAGGAGCACCAAGTGTGTGTGAAGGCTGGCTCTCTCTCCTGCTTTGGTGGTAGAAACTAGGCCATCTGGGAGTCCATTCCTTTATATATATATATATACACATGGCACCTTGTCAAATACACAGGTGTATACACATACATATATACACATAGTTACATGTATAATGCATATACACAAAATATATAAATTTTAAATATGTGCATGTATATATAGGTTTCTTATGTGTGTGCACATATATATTATATTACATTATATATCTATATCTATATCTATATCTATAGAGAGAGAGAGAGAGGGAGAGAGAGAGTACTATTCCTCTTTGGTCTGCACACACACACACATATAGAGAGAGAGTATATACATATGAATATATATAGGTGCATATGTATGTGTAAGGATAGAGCCTTGCATGGTTGTCTGGAGGCAAAAGAGACTTCCTGACCACTTAAGGGGCTTAAATCACCATGGCTTGACAAAGACACTCCTGTAGTCAGGTCAGGGGAAGTGTGATTTTCCTGTCTGACAACCAAAGATGAGAAAGTACAAAATAAGTTTAATATAATCTCCTCTTTCTCTAGTTTTTACTAAATTGGGGAGGGGGGTGTTATGTTATTCAGTTATTCATGTTATTCAGTGGTATCTGACTTTTCATGGACCAGTTAGGGGGTTTCTTGGCAAGGATACTGAAGGAGTTTGCCATATCCTTCTCCAGCTCATTTTACTGATGAGTAATTAAGGCAAACAGGGACTTAGCCAAATTCAAACAACTGATATGTATCTGAAGTCAGATTTGAATTCAGGAAGAGCCTTCTGATGCCAGGCCCAGTACTCTCCTATTTGCCCTGAGTGAGGCCATAGAATTTGACAACTGTAATTTTGAAAGATTAAAGCTAGAAAAGACTTTAAGGTCATATAGATATGAGTAGTAACATCAGACAATAAATGCAGATAGGTCTTGGTTTGGGGAGTTGGAGAGACAACTAATTTTGAAATTCAAACTCTCCTCTATATCCCTTCATTTTATCAAGTCTTGGCAGGAAGGAGTTAAATTGAAGCTAGTAGAGAAGGCAGGGCAGTCCTTAAAATAATCCATTTCTCTCCATTGCCTGTCCCCAGCTTTTCTTCACCAGCTTGCTTTCTTGTTTTCTCTTATTGGTTCTGGAAGTATCATTTACTCTGCACTTTAGCCTCACCTTTTTTCTATACCTCTTAAATTCTGTGGAAATAAAGTCGTTGAGAAATTTGAAAGACAGCCCAGCTATTAGCAGTCTGCCAAGAGCTTTCCTGGGGGCCATTTAATCAATTAATTGACAAAGATTTATCAATGTGCCTGGAAGGAATTAGTTCAGGGAGGCTCCTTTCTCCTGACCCTAACTCAGAACTGCCAAGACAAAGAAGCCCAAAGAAAAACTTTCTGCTTTTCCAGAACTTCTCTAAACTAGACTGGGGGAATGGTGTGGGGGAGAAAAGTGAAGTCACAGAATCTTAACATTTATTGTTATAGTATATTAGAACTACAGGAGACTTTTAGAGGCCACATGTGGAGAGAGCATGGATTCCTGTTTGCTAGTTTTACCTTATTGGTTGCTGCTCCCCCAAAATTAGAATCTGCTCTCTAGAAGGCATTGGATTTTCCAGTTTCCACTCACTTCCCCCCTCCCAAAATCTGACCTGTGATGTAAAAAGTTCTAGCATGGTGAAAATGTCATAGGATAGTGTTGGACTTGAAGCCCAGAAAACCTGAATTACTATCCTCCATCAGATATTAATTTTGGCATGACCCACTAAGTTTTTCTTACCTGTAAGATGTGCATATTTCCCAATAATAAGACCTCTTTCACCAAGTTGTCATGAAAATCAAATAAAATAATTTGTGAAATGTTGTAAAGGGTTATATAAATGCTAGGTATTATTATTCTTATTATTCTCTACTTGGCACTTGTCTCCAGGCCTGCTTTAGTGTCCTGCCTCAAGCAGGGACCCTTTACTGAGCCCTCCATTTATTCTGGCTGACAAGATTTGAATGTCACTTCTATCCACCTGAAAGATTTTCTTCCCGGTCCTTTGTTCTCTGGTGATCTCTGTCATCCTTGATGGACAACTCACTCTTCCCTCTTTCTGTATCCAAATACTTAGTTAAACCCTGTCTGCCTCTGTTCCAATACAGAGATCCTATCCTACCTCCCCAGATTCTAACATTCCACAAAAGATGTCCACGACTGCAAAGGTCACCATACAGATACTGAAGATGACTCTAAGAATGACTTCAGCTCATTAATCAAGACCAGAGGCTCTGTCCATTTGAATAACATTTCCTTGTACTCTATGGCTAAGCTATCTTTAGAATAAAGAAAAAAAATGGGTGAAAGACACTGTCTGTCTCTCATGTTCTCTCTTACTCTTTTTAATCTTCTTTCACTCTCAAACTGTCTCTGTCTCCCCTCTTTCCTTTACCCCCCTCTCCCTCCCTTCTCTATCTCTCCCCCTTCCCCCCCTTTTTAATGAGACTTCATAGCCATTCATAGTGGGATGCCTCATCCACCCAGTTCTTGAAAGAGCTGTCTGACAAAGGCGTGGGAGGATTTCACCTGATAAAGAGAGAGCCAGGGAGAGAATTTCACATGGAAATCTGTCAAGGAGCTTATGGAGTTGCTGAACCAACCCCACATGCCCTGTTGGCTGGGCTGTCAGTCTTTGGGAGAATAGAGAAAGAAAATCTTTAATTGCACTCACCACACATTTTATGCCCAATCAGTGGTCTGCAGAGCTTTCCTAGTTACTTCTAGAGCGAAGGGAGGGTTGGTTCTGGCTCTGTCAAGCCTAAGGTGGATTTGCCACTCAATAGGGGCAAACTTTGCTCTGAGGCTTAAGAGTAACCAATTACTAGAGGAAACAAGCCTATAGTTATTGTTATTTAGTAAAGCTTTATAGATATTTCAGATGCCACTAATTCTGTATATTAACCTATAAAAATGGGTGGATGCAGACACCCAATCACTGAATCTCATGGATATAAGGGATCTCAGAGACCAACTAGCCTAACTTTTTATTTGTGTGACATATCCTTTTACAATCCATTAATCATCAAGCATTTATTAAGCTCCTACTGTATGCTAAAAAGTGAGGTTACAAACACAAAGCACAGCATCAGCAGCAATTTTTCATCCAGCTGCTGCTGAAAGACCCCTGGTGAGGGAGCACCCACTACCTCTTGAGGCAGAACACTCCATTTTTGGACAGCTCTGCTGCTTAGGGAAATTCCCTTCATTTTGAGTTAAGATCTGTCTCATCACTTTCATTGAGCATTGCTTTTTTATGGAAATAGATGACCTTTCTGAGGGCACTGACCACATCTTATCTAAATTCTGCATTTCTTGTAGCCTTACCACAGCACTATCCACATAGCAAGTTGAATCAAGTTGAAACTACACCTAGGATGGATTACACTGCTCTCTTAGTTTCTCAGATTAGCAGAATCTTAAGGGAATTGAACAGAGAACTGATCACTTTTGATGGAGGTTAAAGAGTGGTCAGTGAGGAATAGTCCTGGTGCCACCTATGGATTACCTGAATGAAGGACTGAGTTGGGGCATGAGGGGACAGGACATTTAAATAGATAACAGGAGGAGAAGTTCAGAAAGGGTCACTAGTAACAACTTGCCTACTTCACAATTTAGCTGAAGACTAAAGCTGATGACATCAGAGTTTGTAGTTCAAATTAAAAATTTTTATGAAATAGATTAATAACAATAATAATTTTTTATAATATATACTGGCTGTGTTACCCTCAGTTTAACATTTATAAATAATGGAACCAAACTCTGATTTTCCTGAGGAAAAGGGGTGTGGTTTATTTTCTATCTCCTTCAAAGAACTTCACAGATGGTTGTTGAATAAACTCATGACCCACAGAAGTAAGGAAACAAGTGACCTTGGGCAGCATTGTAATCATGTAAATTATGAGACTATGACCAAATTTCTTGACATGCTTGAGCCTCAGTTCCCATCTATAAAATGGGAATACCAGTTAGAGTGGCAAAGGCAGGGAGCTTTGTAAAATGTAAAGCCAGACAGAGATGTGAGGGATGGCCCTGTGCTTTTGGCCTGCAGTAGATTTTTCTCCAATACCATAATATACCTTAGGAAAGAGTAGAGCAGGGCATCCTCATCTAATCTGCCATGAACTGACTGCTAATAGAGAAGAGAATATGTTTCTCTTCATGTTTTGTATATTAATAACTGCTCCTGACAGAGCCTCCTTTCAGACTGGTACTTTGGCTTGGACAATTGGAGCCAGATAAAAAGGACAGAGGGGTGCGGCTGAGATCCTGCTTCTGTCTAGTCTGGGAAGCAGAGCCCACCTGACAAGATGAAAAGGCAAGCAAAGGAAAAAGGGGTTTATGCAGATGGAAGAGAAGAGGAAGATGATAAAGGAAAAAGAAGCCATGTTTGCCATGGACATAGAAAGGCTTGACAGCTTTCTAGCTAGAAGCAAGAAAACTGGATGAGTTCAAGTTAGTGGGTGGTTTGTTTGCTTGCAAAGCCAAAGGATAAATTATCTGGGTGACAGATTTTTTGAGTTAGCCCTTGAATGAGACATTTCAATCTGAGCTAATTTTAGCCTGAAAGTCATGAGGATAGGGTAGTTGAGTAGTATGTGTCTATTTTTGAGGGGAAGACACTTTGCTCTTTGCAAAATGCTTCACATTCATTGTCTCAGTTAATATTTGCAACATCCCAGTGAGGTAGGCAGAGTAGGATTTGTTGTTTCCATGGGGCAGAGAAGGTACATGACCTGACAAAGAACCAGAAAGAGTAAGGGGTGGAGCTAAGACAAACTCAGGTTTCCAAGTTTCTTCCCATTACATTATACTAGTGTGTGATCACTGGAGGTCATATATACATACAACTTAGAGCAGGGAGGGATCTTAGAAATCATCTCCCAGTTAGAAATCATCTTCCAGTCCAACCTCTTCTTTAGACTCATGAGGAAAAATAGATCTAGAAAGATGGAGAGGGATACAATTATTAACTGGAACTGGAACTGGAATACAAACTCCAATAGTGCTTAGCTAAAATTAAATAGGGGAGTTTGGATTTCTGCAGTCTTATTCATGAATGATTTCTGACCAGATTCCTCTTTGGTCTTTTTTTCTATGCATGTCCTGTGGTTTCTCCTATACACGGGACCTTGTACATAGTGGTGATAGGGTTGGGAAGAAGGGCCTGGCTTGATTTGTGATGGAACAAAACTCCTAGATTCTCTCCTCCCTAGTTAAAAAATTAGTCCCTGCAATTTATACCAACTATGTATTTGCCTAATATACATGATGATACAGATTATACATGCATGTACAAATTCTATCATTATTAAAGTAATACATGGATACATAAGAATATGCAAGTACATATTATGTAATATCAGACAGCAGTTATATAAGGTAGTTTTTATATATGCTCTATTATCTGTATGCCATCCATGTGCCTCAAGATAGTTTATGACTCTATGTTGCAACAGCTAAATTACAGGAGCACCATTTTTCATTATCCCCAGGGAATCACATATCAACCTAGTTAGTCAGTTCATGGTGTGCAGCAAGGAAAACACCCATCGTTCTCTCTCCAAATATCCAAAGATCTGGGCAACAATAATGCCTAAAAGAAAACGAAGTTGGCAGTCTGATCCCAGAGGAAAAAAAGGTGATGGGAACAGGGGGAGGAGGAGGAATAGAAAAAGAAGAGAGGGAGGGAGAGGGGGAGAAAGAAAGAGCAGAATACTTTTTTATGACAAATTCTAAGAGGCAGGATTACTTTTCCCCAAAATTCCCAGCATTCCTTCATTAGCAACCAGTTCTTCCTTTTTAATGAAAAGATCTAGAATAGAATTCCTTTTCATTGGTTCCTCCATATTTGAAGAATGAAGAATGAATCTATCATTTCTGAATATTCATTCTTCTCATATTATGTTGGGAAGCAGTTGTCCTCAGAATCATTGGTTCATAATATCAAATATGGACAGCTTAGACAAAAGGACTTTAAAAAAAACATTGTAGGGGTCAGATTCTGTAAATGTTAATATTCTCTTGAAGAAAGATAGCAGATAGAAAAAGGAAAGTTCTTTTTTCTTCTTTTTTTTCCTCAATAGTATTTTATTTTTCTAAATACATTTAAAGATAATTTTCAACATTCATTTTTGTAAGACTCTGTGTTCCAAATTTTTCTCCCTTCCTTCCTTCATTTCCCCTTCCTAAGACAGCAAGCAATCTGATACATGTTAAATATGTGCAATCCTTTTAAACATATTTCCATATTTGTCATATTATGCAAGAAGAATCAGACCAAAAAGGGAGAAAAACATCAGAAAGAAAGAGCAAACAAAAAAACCAAACAAACAAAAAGGTGAAAATAAAATGCTTCGATCCACATTCAGTCTCCATAGTTCTCTTTCTAGATGTGATTAGAATTTTCCATCCTGTGGTTCTATTGGAATTGTCTTGAATCACCATATTGTTAAAAAAAAAAAAACCAAATCCATGGCAGTTGATCATTACATAATCTTGCTGTTACTGGGTACAATGTTCTCTGCTCACTTCACTTGGCATCAGTTCATGTAAGTCTTTAAAAGGAAACTTCTGAAATTGGATCTAATCCTCCCTGTCTAAGCAGATTCTCTTTAGGCTGGGACAATTGTAGCAATCTTTTCCATATTTCAAAATTGTTCCTAAATTCAAATTCTTTGTCCAGATTTTTGACTCAGCACCTTTTGTTATAAATTACCTACCTGTACCTGGTAGAATCACCTTTCATGGGACCTGATCCTTCCACCCATCCATTTTCCAATTTCCCCCATTCACTTCAAAGTCTAACTCTATGATGGACAATCAGTGTAAGTTTACCCAATCTCTCAACCACTTGATATGGGGTGGTTCTTCACCAGTTCATTAACTAGCATTTTCCCAGATGCTAAAATTTGGTAGCTGGTCTCTATCCTTTAGCTTAAATGATTGATAGCAAATTTGAACATTATAACATCAGTTTTTCTTTGTGTTCTTCTGAAGCAAAACCATAGCTAAATTGTAAGTCTCCTTTAACTACTCTCAGTTAAATAACATACTAGTTGGATGTTTTCCCCATTCTCAGAAGTTCCAAAATACCAAAAATCAACACATGTATAAAGACTATAGCATTATTCCTGGTGGCATCAGAGACACCTCTCAGTACATCAGAGACTTGCTAAGAAGACCAAATACTGACAGGACCAGTCCTCTGCTTAGGTTTCAGTGACCCCAGCATGTTCAGCATGCTGCAATTAAAATACTGAATGCGGGGTCACACAAGGAGAATATCAACCATTTCTAGCTTTTAGAATATAGACCATGCACATGTCTCAACAGGCTTCAGAATCTTGACCCTGGTCAAAAAGAAACAGTGACAAATCCTTCTCCTATAAAACTTCAGACACTGTAGAAGCCCTCTGGTTCCTAGTTGGGTGTGCCTCCATGTAACCAGGTCAAATGTTCTACCGCTGCTAAGATATTTTTCATGTTTTTTCATTTCCCTTCCAAAGACAACCAATCTTTGCTCATGAGTTCAAAGACCTGCTGGTGTTTACACATACTGTACATGTAAGCCACTAGAGTCAGTAATCCTGTCCTTTGATCCCTCTGAAGCACCAGTTCATATTTCATATATATATCTATCCAGTGCTATCAAGGACTAAGAGACCCTGTTCTGTGCCAGTGCTAATACTTTCTCTTGGTCCAGGTGTCAAAAAATCATCACAAAGAACTTTCATAGCCATGGATTGCTAAATTTTAGGCAGCATTAATTTTTTTTATTATTTTTATACTATTATATAATGTAGTATAGTACATATTATATATATTATATCATTTATTATTTTATTATTATTATATTGAATTGTTACCATTTGAAAGTATCCTTTGAGTTTTACTCTATAAGCAGTTCTGAATTCATCTAAGTATACTGTAATCTAGCTCATATTTTTTCTAAGGATAGCATGAAATACTCTATCAAACATTTTGATAAAACCTGCTTAAGCTTCATCTATAGCATTCTCCTGATCTACCAATCTAGAAATCCAGTCAAAAAGGGAAATCCAATTATTGTCCTATTGACTGTTTTCAATGAAGTCATGGTGATTCTTTGTGATTAACATTTTCTTTTCTTTCTTTTCACTATTTTCTTTAATTTATCCAGTTTGTTGATTCTATTTTCTTTCTACTTTACCAAATCAGGACCTGCCTTTTGGTAGTTCTGGCCCATTCTTCACAATCATATAATGATCATTCTTAGTGGTTCCCCAATCACATTAGTCAGTTTGGTTTTGTTTTAGTAACATCAGTCAGTTTTGTATTTGTTTTTTTGTTTGTTTGTTTTTTGGTACCCAAGGAAGTATTTCCTCTATTTCTCAGGTGACATGAATCCATCAAAGGCAGCTAAGTCCTTTCTTATCATCATCATCATAAAGAGGAATTAGCCATTTTCCTCATTAGCCATTTTCATTCTGTATCTTACAGTCCAAAGGTCATTCTCTTTAGCTGAGGAAACTAAAATAAAGTGAGAAATGAGCAATAATGTGGTCAGCTGATGCCAGCTTATCCACCCTGAACAGTGGAACCACTTCTTTGAATTTCCATTCTTCTTTCCCAATAATTTAACCCAGGACTCAAATTGTTTGGGTCATTAATTTTCCTTGAGAGTCTTAGCTTAATTTTGAGATTTAGCACTCTTGAAATTCATCTTACAGTATCTTACCATATTTATGTATTCACTCTATTATGAGCCATTTCTTCCATCTTTTGTACATATCCTTTAAAATAAACCTTGTCAAGTGAGTTCTCTAGGGGTTCATATTTAGACAGTTTCTTCTTTTTTTTTTTCCTCTTTGGAATTGTTTTCCTTTGTATTTTCAGAATATCATTCCTGAAAATTTCCTATCCCTCCTAAGGCTGGTTTCCTTGAAAACTTCTAGTCCTTGGGATCCTATCTCTTCTCCATTTGATTGAAATCAAGTGCTTTCCTATTCTGAAATTCTTGTCATTCTGTGCCCAGTTTTCCTTTTGTATGACATATTTAAGGAGGGAGGGGTCACTTCAAACCAAACTTTCCAATCTTCCTTACTTAGCAACCAGTTTTTCTTTTTCTTTTTTCCTTTTTGGTTAGAAAGAGATCTAAAATAAAATTCCTTCTCATTGGTTCCTCCACCTTTGAAGGATGTAATCATCTTTAAGGTGCATTTAGGGTTAGCTGCTTCACTATCGCTCCTTATATTGAATGTTTATCATTGGATAGAATTCTTTGTACATATAATAAACTCTTCAGTATTGTATGATGCTTTTGGCAGTGGCAGGATTGTGATGTCTTTCCCAAACTTATATACACTATTCATCCCTTTCCTTTTCTCCCTCCTTTCTTCCTTCTTTTTCTTCCTCTCT
>JAJPUD010003749.1:109950-154008 GCA_023553655.1 Myrmecobius fasciatus
TTAAAATAAACCTTGTCAAGTGAGTTCTCTAGGGGTTCATATTTAGACAGTTTCTTCTTTTTTTTTTTCCTCTTTGGAATTGTTTTCCTTTGTATTTTCAGAATATCATTCCTGAAAATTTCCTATCCCTCCTAAGGCTGGTTTCCTTGAAAACTTCTAGTCCTTGGGATCCTATCTCTTCTCCATTTGATTGAAATCAAGTGCTTTCCTATTCTGAAATTCTTGTCATTCTGTGCCCAGTTTTCCTTTTGTATGACATATTTAAGGAGGGAGGGGTCACTTCAAACCAAACTTTCCAATCTTCCTTACTTAGCAACCAGTTTTTCTTTTTCTTTTTTCCTTTTTGGTTAGAAAGAGATCTAAAATAAAATTCCTTCTCATTGGTTCCTCCACCTTTGAAGGATGTAATCATCTTTAAGGTGCATTTAGGGTTAGCTGCTTCACTATCGCTCCTTATATTGAATGTTTATCATTGGATAGAATTCTTTGTACATATAATAAACTCTTCAGTATTGTATGATGCTTTTGGCAGTGGCAGGATTGTGATGTCTTTCCCAAACTTATATACACTATTCATCCCTTTCCTTTTCTTTCCCCTTTCTTTCTCTTTTTTCTTTCTTTCTCTTTCTCTTTTCTTTCTTTTTCTCTTTTTCTTTTTCTCTCTTTCTTTCTTTCTTATTCTTCCTCTCTTTCTCTTTTTTCTTTCCCTCTTTATTTCTTTTTCTCTTTTTTCTTTCTCTCTCTCTTTTTTCTTTTTCTCTTTTTCTTTCTCTCTTTTTTCTTTCTCTTTTTCTTTTTCTCTTTTTTCTTTCTCTTTCTCTTTTTCTCTTTTTCCTTTCTCTTTCTCTTTTTTCTTTCTCTTTCTCCTTTTTCTTTCTCTTTCCTTTTTTCTCTTTTCTTTCTCTTTCTCTTTTCTCTTTCTCGTTCTCTTTCTCTTTCACTTTCTTTCTCTCTTTTTCTCTTTCTTGCTCTCTCTCTTTCTTTCTCTCTCTTCCTTCCTTCATTCCTTTCTTTTTTTTCCTTCCTTATTCTTTTTTCTGCTCTTTTTAACATCAAGCTGGAAATGTAATGACCACTTGTAAACCAATCCTTTTGCTGATTATCAAAGAAGGTTTGACTTCCTCTGCTTCTGATTTGGACAAATTTTTCCCTGCTTAGATAGCTTGGTGGCCCTCAGTTTTTGAGGACTCACCATATTGACATATTTAGTGCACACACCAAAATTGTTTCAGCCATTTTCCAGCTTAGAACTCTTTAAATCAAGTGGTCTACCAGTTTCAATTTTCTCAGCAGCAGTAATTACAAACCTGTATCATTACTCACAGCTTCTGTAGAATTGGTTTTTGGCAAAGTAATTAAGGTTAAGTGACTTGCCTAGGGTAACACTTACTAGTTGTGTATATATGTAGAATATTTCAATGACAAAATTGCTTCTATTTGTCTCTCTATTGACTTCCACCATACTTACTCCTCTCACACCTGGATTTTCTCACATGAACATTCCTTCTTAATATACACTATCCCAAATTTTTATGTTTTTGTTTTATTTGGTTTTTACCAATCTTGTTTCTTTTGAATAAGGTATATTCTCCAGAGCACATTCCAGATATAGGTATCTTTTTTCCAAGTTTCCTAAGAGATCAAATTTGTTTTCTTGTATTAGGATTCCCTAATTCATTTTCTTGTTACCTAAACTGTGCATTTTGTGCTATAAGTTTTGTTGATGGTTCTTTTCTCAGATTTTATCTCCTGCGGGCTTTTGGGAATTCCCGAACTTACTCTTCTTTCTATATTTTAGTTCTTCTTTGTGGCATCTGGCTTGGTAAATACACGTAGTTTTCTTTTTCCTCCAGCTAGGCAAAAAAATACCAGGAACTGATGTTAGGCAGAGATCAACTTACTTTTCTTTTTTTAAAAAAAATATTTTTTCTTCTTATTCCAGATTGTGTTTTGGATGTTTCCACCATCTTTATGCCTCTCTTGTATAGCAAAATGCTTCCCAACTCTTTTAGTAACTGACTTTGGGCAAATTACTTGACCCTGGACAAATTACTGCCTGCCTCAGTTTCCTCATCTATAAAATGTTGATAATAATAGTACCTACATCCCATCATTGTTAGGAAGATAAAAGTAGATATTTGTAGAGCATTTTGCAAATCTTAAAGTGCCATATAAATGCTAGCTATCATCATCATAATTAGTCCTAAAGTAGATAGCCTTGCCTCTTGGACTTTTATTGACAGATTAACATCTTTTCTTGATATTATCTCATAAAATGTCCAGATACTTCCACTGACCATTGAGAATATATCCTACTGATTTGAAGATGCTATTGTATCCTTGTCTCTTAAGTAGATGTAATACTAATACATCTTTGCCATCTTTTTCTTTCCCTCCATCCAAGGAAGCTCCATAGGTATCTCAACTTTGTGGAAAATAAAATGAACTTAGAAAGGAAAGGCCTATTGCTTCATTCATCACTGGTCTGATGCAGCTCTTTCTTGTAAATCCCTATGCCCCCTAAAGCAGCTGCAACAGACTGGGAGAGAGGATATTCACTTACTCCTAGTTACAGCATACCAAAATAAGAGGGTGCCCCTTACATTTTCTATAGTGATCCTTCCTGCTCTCTGAGGGACTTCATCTTGTTCAGCAAATCCTGGCCAGATGTAAGAGGATTTAGTAACTAATATCTTTCCAAGGCAGGCACTAGCAAGTTTCCAAAGAATCAGGTAGCTTACTCAAATCAGTCCTCCTTCTGAATGCCTTTCCCAGTGTCTTATACCTTCCTGCCAATCTTTTGCCAAGCTTGTTGACTTCACCTTTGTAACATCTCTTTAATATGCTCTCTTCTCTCCTCTGAGTCTGCTAGCACTCTCGTGCAGATCCTCATCACCTCACAATCATATCACCTGACGACTGTAATAACCTGTGGGTGGGTCTCCCAGCTTCAAGTCTCTCCCCACTCTAATCCATCCCCTATTTGGCCACCAAAGTGATTTTCTTAAAGCTTAGGTTCCATCATGTCACCCCCTCTTTTCAATAAACTCCACAGGCTGCTTCCGATCAACTCCAGGAACAAATATGAAATCATGTATTTGTCATTCAAAGCCCTTCATAACCTAGCCTACTCCTACCTTTCCAGGTCTCTTACATCTTACTCCATGTACCATCTTGTGGCTATTCCACCAACAAGACACATCATTTTTCAGCTCTGGGCATTTCTCCTGGATGACCACAAGCCTGGAATGCTCTCCCTCCTTATTTCTACCTCCTAGCTTCTCTGACTTCCGTTAAGTCCCAACTAAAATCCATGAAGTTTTTTCCAGCTTCTCTTAATTCCAGTGCCTCCTCTCTCTTGTTTCCTATTTTTCCTATATATAGCTCATTTCTACATATTATTTTGCTTGTTTTTCCCTCCATTAGATTGTAAACTCCTTGAGGGTATTTTTTGTTCTTGTAGTTTTTTTTTAATACTCATTGGTTGGCACAATGCTAGGCACATAATAAATTCTTCATAAATGTTTATTGACTGACTGTTTATGACTGACTTGCTTCCTACCTTCAAAGGACCATCCACAGCAGTGTCTTTTAAATGATATCCTTTTTCTCTAAGCATACTTTCTCACCTTACTGCTAGGTCAACAGTCCTTGATGAAGTTCCCTACCCATAACCATCATTGACCTTCCAGTATTTGAGCAGTCATGCACGTTTTCCCCAGCACAGAAGTGAACAATGTTATATAGGTTCATTCCTGTCTTTGAGCATTTGTGCATTTCTTTTTTTAAAAAAATTTTTATTAAAGCTTTTTATTCACAAAACGTATGCATGGGTAATTTTTCAACATTGACTCTTGCAAAACCTTCTGTTCCACACCCTCCCCTAGGTGGTATGTAATCCAATACATGTTAAAATATGTTAAATCCAATATATGTATACATATTTATACAGTTATCTTGCTGTACAAGAAAAAAACAGATCAAGAAGAAAGAAAAACAACAAAAAGCAAGCAAACAACACCAGAAAGAATGAAAATGCTATATTGTGGTCCACACTCAGTTCCCATAGACTTCTATCTCAGTTTAGATGCTCTCTTCATCACTGAACAAATGGAACTCGTTTGAATCATCTCATTGTTGAAGAGAGCCAAGTCATGTATCATTTCTTCATGTACCATTGTTGCAGAAAATATAAATCACAATCCTGGATGATTCCTCCTGTCATAATTTATATCAATATATCTATATTTATCATCTATCTAATTTATATCAAATTCTGACCTCTGACTCATGGAGCAGTTTTAATTTTTTTTTTAAATGAGGAAGTTCTTTCTATGTATGGTTCATCCCTCCAACCAGGATCTCTGAAAATAGAAAAATCTGATTCATGTCTCTCAAAGGATCCTGAGCTTCCCTGAAAGTATCTAGGCTTGCAAAGATGCTAAATGCAGAACAGGTTTACTTGGTACAGTAAAGAACACAGAGAGGACTCTATGCCCCTAGTGAAACAATTGAGAAAGCCTCTCTTGACAGGCTATTTCATGCCCAAGACAATCAGTTCCTGCAAACACTTAGTGTCAACTAGTAAGGTTCCTTCATGCTCCTGGAATTGTTGTCCTGCTACAAATCTATGTTTAGCCTCTCTGGTGCAAGCACAGATTTTGTGCATCTCTTCTGCCTTCAGTTTGTTGGCCTAGCTTTAGCTCTCTGCAGTAGTTCTCTAAGTCTCTTGGAATGGCTATAGGAGATGGAGTTCCCCTCACTCCTGTCAACACCCAACACTCACTCCTGTACACTCTGCTGTATGGGTGTCCTATTTCTCTCTAATAGTGTCCCAAGATCCCTGGGTTCATAGCTAACCTTATTCCTGCATGAAATTCCTTAGTGTTGCCTCTTCGTGGTACACTTTATATAAGGGTCTAAAGAGAGTCTGACTCCTATGCAACTGGACTATTCCACTACTTATACCTGGGAGATGCCCATTCTATGAAAGGAAGGAGAGCATTGAACTGAATAATGAAAAACATTAATTAGACTCATGGAAGGGATCACAGAGAGCATTTAGTACAACTTTGGTTGTCTCCAGTATCTACTTATTCCCTTTGTCCTGATTCTTAAGCTGTTCCTTTTCCAGTTAACTAGAATTCACATCTATGCATTTAATTCAAAATCACAGACAACCACAGAAATTTCTATTTGCTTAAGAAACAGGGACTTAGTTGGGTCATCCAGTCTTGATGCCAGGGTATGACTCTCTAGGCTTCTCCCTTCCCAGCTTGGGATGGCTTCTACTTCCTTCCTGAGGCATCTCTACTCATCACCTTCACCTCTTCCCCACTTTCTATCATTTCTTACACAGTAGACTGGAGAGGGAAGCTGAGAAGAAGTCCCTATGATGCCCTTGGGTCTCTCTTTGTTCATGCAATTGGAAAAAAAAAACCCTCAACTGTCTGACATAGGATCTCAAATTTAGAGCCAAGGGGACCTCAAAAATCATCTGGTACAGCTACTTCATTTGCTAAATGAAGATACTGAGGCCTTATAGAGGTCAAGTTTCTTGCCAAAGCTAACAGAAGTGGTAGCTAGCAAAACAATTTGATTTGAGGTCCAACATATCCCCGTGGCCTTTAATATTTCAAAGAACATTTACACATACCATGTCCATTTATCTTTGAAAAGCTGAGAAGCAATAACAGTCACAATATCCAGCACTTAAACAGTGTTTTAGGATTTGCAAAGAGCTTTACATATTTAATTTCATTTGACCCTTACAACAGCCCTGGGAAACAGGTGCTATTATTATTACAATTTTATAAATGAGGAAATGGACATTGAAGAGGTTAAGTGACTTCTTTTTTTTTAAAGCTAGTAATCAAGTAATATTTCAATTCACGTCTTCCCAACTCCAAGTCCAGAGAACTCCTAGAAAGACAGGGCCTTTTATCTTTATTTTACAGAGGAGACATAGCAAAAGTAACTTGTTCAAGGTCAAGTAGCTTGTTGATGGCAGAATAGGGGGAGAATTTGGGTTTCCTGATTCAGCCCAGTAATCTTGCTGCTAGATTTCACAAACTCTCAGTAAAGATTTCTAAGGGATTTAGGCTACATTTAGACTGACCATACACACAAGAGTTCATTTCTGTTAGCCACTCATTTCCTCCCTTTTAAAATACCTTGAGATTCTCCTCAAGAGGTCATCAGAGATGTGATAAATCCTTCAGTCCCCTGGGGCCATGAGAGAATTACCTGATAGGTGAGCTATTTTCTCCCCCAAGAAGTCTCCTCTTGCCAACCCACTACTACTGAAATACTTAAAAATGTTTCTGGGTTGTTTGTAGTACTCTTTCCTTCCATCACAGTGGGAAATTGGTGTCAGAACATTTTTCAACTTAGAAAGCTGATAGAAGGGAGTTGCACTGGGGCCATGAAAACAGATTTATCCATTTCATCCCACGTTTGTGAAAGCTATCTCTGTTCTGGATAACTTCCTCTCCTTCCTTACCCTCTATCTCCACCATCCTCAGGACTCTTGCCCCATCTCCTTCTCAAATAAAATCAGTATTACAGAAAAGTGAAGTGGAGAGGGCTCTGGATTGGGGGTAGGAGACTTGGGTGGTAATGTTGGCTCTGGCTTTTATTAACTGTGTGCTCTTGGTATGTTCATTTCCTTATTCTGGACCTTAATTTCTACATCTATAAAATGGAGGTCATAATATTTGTGCTTCCTACCTCGGGTATTTTGAAGAAAGCACTTTGTAATCTTTGAAGCTCTATATAAATATGAGTCTTTATTATTAGAACAGTGAATGAATAAGCACTTTGAGAGCAAGATATCTCAACAGTGCATAGAAAGCACTGCCCGTATTAGGTTTCTGATGTACGTGAAAATTTAATCAATAAACTCTCTGTCCTATGTGTTTTGTACAGTTGTCACCTGCTGAAAGAGGGAAGGTTGGGTCCAATGACCCCACTTGGTCCTTTCTATTTCTGGGATTCCATTTTTCTATGAAATATGCTCTTGATATTCTATGGATTTTGAGCACTGTCGCTCAGCAATCGAAGAAGGCACACAAAGTCACATGTGCCTTCTGCCAGTGCCAGGGGGTTATATAGCTAGACTGCCTTTGGTTCATGTTAACCCAATCACTCAGGGCATCAGCACTTGTCCAGAGAAAATGCTACAAGGAGACTCCATTTCCTGTGCCATCCTCCCTGCTGGCTTATCATTGGCAATTTAGCCTCTATCTGATTGCATCTGCTGGGTAGGCAACTTCAGGGAGACAAAGGAGTTTCTGGGGGGTGGGGTGGCTTGAGAAGCTGCAGGAGGCTTTTCTGTGCCTCGCTGCTAATAAAGTTGATTAGATTGACAAGTCTCTCCTGTTTTGTTACTGATGACTCTTGTCTCTATTTTGATATATTACTGCCACATCCACTTGAGTCAGGAGCAGAGATTAGCTCAAATTAAAATTTGCATTGCTCAGAGGCCACAGCAACAGCAGTCAGAATAACTCACCTTCCCTCCATAGTGATGGGAGGCTAGCCAAATGCTACCCATCTCTTGTGCCAGGTGGGGAAGTCCCACATCACCAGGGAGAAGGACTAATCCTCCTTGTTCCTAATCCCAGAAAGAGGGAGGAGTTCACCATTCCCTCTTGTGTCTGGGGTGGGGGGAGATCTGCTTTTGTGGTGGACAGTAAGAAATCACTGATTGCATGGTGACATAGCAAGTTGAATGTGTCTTCTTCTGTCTTTGGAGAATAATAAATTTTAAAGAAGGCTAGATCTTTGCAAGCAGCTGGAAACGTGAGCAAAATTATCAGCAATCTAGTGCTGATGTGATCTGACCCCAATGAGCTTTGGAGGGAATGGGAAATATTTTTATTGATATCTTTTGTTTTTGTATTTCCTACATTTCTCAATGTATCTCTCTTTTTTTCTCTTCTTCCCCTTATAGAGAACATTGCCTTATAATAATTGATGAGGGGAAATGGAGCTATCCTCTAGGATCAGAGTTTTTTTTTGGGGGGGGAGGAAAGAGGGTTTCCTGGAAAGGAAGTGAGAGGAAAGGCTCCTAGTAAGTAATAATGCCCATAGAAAACATCTTATATTGGGCATTGGGTCTTGATGTTCATAGAGATGAGAGCTGGAAGGCATCTTTAAAACTCATCTAATCCAATCCCCTGATTTTACAAATGAGGAAACTGAGACCCACAATGATACATGCTTTATAAAGGTTTCACAGACAGGGAGTGAGTCATAGAGATCATATTCAAAGCCAGGTCTTTTTGCTCCAAATTCAGGGCTATGCCAGTGCTCAGATTCCTTTCAAGGTCTCTTAGTTGGCAAGACCCTGACCCTTTCACATCTTCAGCAGATATGTGTCTGATTGCAAATGCAGGCCAGGCATCAAGAAGTTGGAGCCTCCTAGCCAGCTGTAAAGTTGAGTTTCCTATAAAAAGTTAAAATTTGTTACATTGATTTTGGGGGTGGTAAGGGAGGGAAGAGATAAAGAAAAAATAGAAAACAGCCAGAAGCTTCCATTCCTGTGTGATTAAAAACCAACCTTGAGATTGAGCTACTCTCTTTCCACTGGAAAAAAAATTCAAAAATGAACCCAACACCATTCTATCTCACACACCTGCATGCAATAAAGCCAACTCCTCCCCCCCCCACCTTTAAATTATTTTTCCTTATTAAACTGGAACCAGGTGAATCCCCATTGGCCTATTGATTCTAGGATTAGGCTGTGTATCAAACAATATGAAAATACAAATTGTTTCTGGGAGAAATGACTCTATATTGGTTCTTATCTCCAGAGCCCCCAAGAGTCTCCAGGGCTCCAAGAGTAAGTAGATTCAGAACCAGATGGTCTTCTTTGTCAGAAAAGATGTTTGTTTCTGTTTTCTGAAAGGAAATATTTTGAAGATGGGTTAGGTTCATTTCAATTATGAAGTCCTTTTTCTTATTCTGCATAAAACTGCTTTAGAAATGCCCTTATGTCTATGCATCTTGTTCATATATTGTTTACTTTCAGCTATAGGGTAGGCTGAGGGCAAGGCCAATGATTTCAATTTCTTTGACTTTCTTACTACTGCCCTTACATGGGCACTCCAGAATTAGTGCTTTTATCTCTCTGGCACTTTTCATCTCCCCATTGACCCAACCAGTCACATCTAGTGTCTTTTGTTTGACCTTGTGAAGTTTGTGTTTTCTCCATCAGTTATCAATGTCACTAAATCCTTTCCCATTATTGGAGAAGAAGCTTCCCTGAAGCTTATCTCACCCCAAGTCTCCCCAAAGGCAGTAGAGACTAATTAATTCTACCTTATTCTCTATCAAGTTTGGCCATCCCAGTTGGACTGAGGCATGGATATTAAGAAAGAAACTCTAGGACAGCAGGAATATCTTTCTCAGCTGATCCTCTAAACCCTTTCCTTGATTGCTCTTTTTTTCTGCATGATGTAGTTAAAAGTAGCTATGGACCCAGAATCAGAAGACCTGGGTTTGATTTATAGATCTTTCATTTACTAGCTGTTTCTTCTTGAATAAACCATTTCCTTCCCCTCTCTAAGCCTCAGTTTCCTTATTTGTAAAATTTGGGAGATTCAAACAAGAATTTCTGCAGACCTTTTCAAGCTTTAACATTCTGTGATTCTGATTTCTTTTTTTTTAAACTAGGTATCTGAAGTAATGTGAGTTTCTCCTTTACTCACTGGGCTGGGTGGCAGCCAACAAATCCTCATTGTCTTAATTCAATAGAGACATGGACAAATTCTTAAAGCCAGGGGTCTGAATATTAAGAGTTGAAAAAAGATTCAAAGGGTGAAGGCAACGTTTTAACTCTGAAGGATACAGTTCCATTATAGGGTTTCAGAAACCTGCAGCAAGTTGGTGAATAAGAGATTTTTGAGTATTCCCAAAGTCCCTCAAATTATACCCTGTAGGCAACCTGATTATATGTATGGTAACTTCTGCTATTACCCTTTCCTCAGCAGAATCTCAGCATAGAAACTTATTAGTTATGTGATTCTGGCCAAATCACTCAATCCAATTCAACAAACATTTATTAGTCAATTACTATGTACAAAGTACTGTGCTAGTCTCTACTTTCAAGATTACCTTTGTGTTAGAAATACAATATGCAGATAAAAGTAATACCCCAAAGGAGAAAACATCAACAACTTGGAGATCAAAAATATCATTTAGGAAGTAGGTTAGTTTTTGAACCATACATGTTGGAGTAAGGCTAGTCTCTATCCTCTGAAGCACAATTTAGCAGAAGCAGTTTCATCTGATAAATGGGTATTAAAATTCTTGCACAACATACTTCAGAGGGCTTTTTTAAACCTTAAATCATTAAGTTGTTAACCAGAAAAGAGAAAATCATAAGTCCTTGAAACATGCATTGCAAGTGGATTTATTATAAGAGAAAGGCATGTGGGAACTTCTTATACCAAGAACCTGGGGGGAATCTTTGGTTATTTAAATTATGAGGAAAAGGTGAAATCCTTTAAAGGAGGGTAAAATGAATAACCTCTCCAAGGGAAAGAGAAGGGAATAATAAAAGTAGCATTATTTTTCCTTGGAAATTGCTAGGCCATAAAGATAGGATGGTCTGCCCATCTAGAAGGGTCTCAGTCTGCAGTCTGCAGACTGGACTGGCACTTAGGACACATAGGAAATCTAGATTGGGGTATAAACAAAAACTTTTGTTGAAGAGCTTTATCCTTGACACATTCAGGGCCTCCTGAGCCCAGTGTGTCTGGAAAATATGGCAACTCAAGAAGACAAGTTCAGGAGTCTTCTTTAACAAAGTTAATGTGAGCTATTAATATCAATACATAACTAAGCATCAACTTCAGTCTATAACATTGCAGTTCCTTGCCTCCCTTGACTCTAAACTTTTCCCAAACACTAATATCCATCAAGAAAAGGTACATTGATAATAGACAGCAATTATGTAGCAATTAAAGTTTGCAAGCATCTTCAATACATTATCTAATCAGAGTCTCAGCCCTGTGAAGTAAGTGCTATCAATCAATCACATCAGTCAATCAAAAAGAGTTTATTAAATGCCCTAAGATACAAAGACAGAAATGAAAATCTCTGCTCTCAAGGAGCTTGTATTCTATTGAGAAAGACAACATTAATTGTGGAAGACCTAACTATGTACAAAATAAATATAAGCTATTTTGTTCGTGTGTGTTTGCGGGGAGGATAAAAGGGAGATGATCTCTGCTGGAGAACAGAGGTGATATGTGAACTAAACATTGAAGGAAAGCTGGGATTCCAAATGATAGAGTAGAGGAGGCAGGACATTTCAGGCATGGTAGACAACCTGTGGAAAGGAATATGCAATATCATATTGAAGTAACAGCAAGAAGATCAATTTGGCTGGGCCCAGGAGTATGTTAAAGGGGTTAATATTCAATAAGCCTGGAATTGTCATTTGGAGTCAGGTTGTTATTGTCATTTAGTCCCAAAGAGTATATTTTATCCCAGAAGTAATGGAGGCCACAGCAGTTTATGAAGAAGTGATAAACATGGTCAAACCCATGTATTAGTAATATCACTTTGTTAGTTGTATGAAGAATGGAGAGATCAGAGGCCAGGTATCTGGTTAGGAGACTATGAATAGCTGGTATTTATATAGAGCTTTAGGGTTTGAGAAGACCTTTACATATATTACTGTATTTGATCCTTACAATCACTCTGGGAGGTAGGTCCTATTATTGTCCCCATTTTACAGATGAGAAAATTAAGGCAAAGAGAGATTAAATGACTTATTTAGGGTCACATAACTAATAAATATCTGAGACAAGATTTGAACTCAAGTATTCTTGGCTACTGATCCAATGCTCTATCCACCCTTTCAGAAAAATGATAATGAGGACCTGAATTAGGGTGGTAGCTATGTGAATGTCAGAGACATTGGAAAGGTAGAATAAACAAGATTTGGCAACTGATTGGTTGAGGCATGAAAGAGAACAAGTAATTGAAGGTGGTTTCAATAAGAGAATGCGGCTGATTAGAATACTCATGATGCCTTAGACAGAAACAGAAAGTTTAGAAAAGAAGTTCTCTTTGGGGAGAAAGTACGTGAATTTTGTCTTAGTCAAGTTGAGCTTGAGCTTCCCATGGAACATTCAGTATAAAATGTCTAGTAAGTGGTTGGTGATAGCAAAGACTAGATCTGGTTATACAGTATCTGAATAGAGGTGAAATCCACTGCCCAAAGAGCAGAGGGTATACAAGAGAAGAAGGTAATCAATCTCTCTTTGCCTAAAGTATCTCATCTGTAAAATGGGAATAAAAATAGCACCTACCTCTCAGGATGATTGTAAGGATCAATGCATTAATCAAGTCCATTCAACAAGCATTTATCAAGTGATTACTGTGTGCCAAGAAATGGGAATGTAAATACAAACAGGAAGACAGTTTCTGCCCTCAAGAAGCTTACATTCTAGTGAGCGAAGATCAAGAAGGATAGAGTTAAGAAAATTTGCTATGGCATTTAGCAATTAAGAGATCATTAGCAATTTTGGAGAGGGCAGTTTCAGTTATATTGCATATTGTAAAATAATTTTATAGATAAGTAAATGGAAGTTAAGAGAGATTGGACACATATCTAATATAAATGACAAAGGCAAGATTCCAGCTCAGGTTTTTCTAACTCCTAGTCCAGTCTCTATTAATTATGCCATACAACTTTAATTGCTTGCCATTTATAGAGTATTATGTAGGTTTAGGGCTCATAAAATTTAGAAAAGACACGGTCCCTCTCCTTCTGGAGCATACAATATAATATGGAAATGAGACCAACAGAAAGAGAATTGTCATTTGTGAGATTTTATGTGCATCCAAGTGATGGACAGTAAAATGTTAGATGTGATCCCAGAAAATGGACAAAATATTGATTAAGTATTTACTATCTTCAAAGTATTGTGCTCAATACTGAAGATAAGACATAGAAATGTAAGATGATCCCTACATCAAGTTAGTTGGTAAGGCTACATGGTCCTTGGGGTGCAGCAGCAAAGCTTCTTCTTTAACATAATTTTCACTGATAAAATCATATTCGTTTCTGATTTTGAATTATTTGACAGTGTCAAGGACTCTGGTGGTGAGTTTTCTTTATTGTGTCTTCAGTAGCTGTGGCTGCAGCACCTACAGAAATAATTGCTGGGTCACATCTTTGTGGGGTTCCATAGGGATTGCATCCTGGGTTGATTGTTTTGAGGACTAGTATAAACATAAGACTAGTGGTCTGAGAGAAGGAGGTGCTGTCACTCCCAGGATTATTGGGCTTATTTGCCCATCAGGTGGTTGATTAGCAGTTGGTGGTGATGGTGAGGAAAATAGGCTCCTTATATATCCTTACTATTCTCTCCTTGATAAATTTTGTGGGGCCCAAACTGGAAGCAGGGCAAGTGGTCTAAGCAAGTTCTTTCCTAAGCTCTAAGGTTCAGGGACTTGGGCTGACTTTATCAGATTCTGAGACAATGCCAAGGTGGTCAAGGTGGGAGTGGTTTTAACTTGCCTGGGAAATACAACCCTACTTCTACCTCTGAGTGCCTTGCTGCCTTAGTTAACCTGGATTGCCTACACTATGGGTAGCAGCTGGTAAGGCTGGCTGGCTGTTTCTTCATATGAGTTGCTTCCCTGGAGAATGGCATGAAAGTAGATATTTCCAATTGGTGTTATCAGGAAATTTTTCCTGGAGAAAGTAGTATTTGGGTTGGAATTTATTAAAGTGAAGAGAGAGCCTGTTCTAGTTATTTGGCAAAGAGAAAGAGTAAAGGCTAGAAGGTGAAAGAGCTCAAGAGGACTTTTGAGACAGGAATCATCTCAACTGATTGGACACAGAGTATATATGGAGGGCAGTAATTCAAGATAAGCAAAGCTTAGACAAGACTGAGTTAGGGAGGGCCTGGAACATCAAACAGAGAATTTTAAACTTTAGTATAAAGGGGATGATAGAACAAAGCAGACTTTATTCAGCTTCACCATCTCTTTAATAGGGACCACTTCTTTCTTTATGACCACAGAGTCCAATCACTTTAGGATTTATTTGCAGAACTGAAACAGTGAACAAGCACCTAGCTCAAATCAGTTTCTTTCAACTCAATTATTGCCTCCCTTATCTCCTGCAGGGTTATTCTTTCTTGGAGCCTGTGGCTACCAACCTTGAAGAACATTTGGTTCTTTTCTTAGGTTCAGAAAGAGCATCTGATGGTTTCCATCTATGTAACCCCTTGAACTTAGCTCAGCTCCAGAGATGAAACCTCTGCCCAAACCAGAGGGAGAAAGACTTACCTCACTATTACTTCTCTGCATCCACCTCCTTGGTTACAGAATTCTACCTAATAGCTCATATGGAGATTATTAATCACTTGGAATGGCTACATCAGCTGGAGCTGTGACAGAGCTGGCTCCAGATTTCGGTATCACAGGCTGCTGCAGACGTGCTCAGCATTATCTTTTTGTAGCATCATCCCACAGGCCACCCTAACTCATATTCCTGCAGTGCAACAAGAGTTATCAACTTCATAAATATTTCCTACCACCTTTTCTTTTTGAGAATGAGTCCCAGATATTATGGGAGCACAGAAGTAGGGGTAAGGAAAGGTGGGTTCAAATACATTCTCTGACTCTCACTGGCTCCATGTTTTCCTTTCACTTGGTCTCAGCTTCCACATCTATAAAAAGGAAGAGTAATTATATTATTTCTCCAGCCCTGATGTTCTCTGAATTATTGGTCCTATGCCTATATCAGCTGATCATTTCTCCTAGATGAGGGTGAAGCCATCTTTAGCATCAAGAATAAAGTGATCTTGCAGTTTAGCAGGGTGAATATTCATCCATCTATCCAAGTACGTACACAGTCACAAACATTTATTAAGTCATCATGATATGTAGAAGCAGATAACAAGGCAGAGAGATTACTTATATTAGCCACATTACCATGTATTATTACTTGACTGTTTCATTTCTGTAAATCATAAAGTTTTAATTGAACAATGAACATGGGCCAAGACATGAGCTAGGTAACCTGGACAACACAGAAAAAAATCATCTCTTCCCTCAGGGAAGATAAAACTCAAAAAATTTGAAACAGAGAAACAATGGTATATAACCAAGACTTTCATGTATTAAGTACTTAGTGTATTAGACTTTTAAGAGCAAAAAGAGGTCAAAGAATAATTTAGTTTGTATTTCAGTTTACATTGCATTTTATAAAGACTGATTCTCTCACAGCAACTTTGTGAGGTAATCAATAGTCATAACAATAATAATAATAGGTTGAATTTCTATACATCTTTAAGATTCCTCTGTCTCTGTGTCTCTCTGTCTCTGTCTCTCCATTTTTGTGTCTGTGTCTGTCTGTCTCATCCAAACTTCAATTCATTCAATGTTCAGGAATTTCTCTGTGTGGAAACTCTCTCCCCTCTGTAGATCAAGAACTTTTTCTATGACTTAGAGTCTTAGGGAATTTTTTGAAGTATTAAGAACTTTCCCACAGTCATAAAACTAGGCAGGACTTAAACCCAGGCCTTCTTTATGGCCTCTATCCACTATATCATGCATCCTCTCAGTGTAAATACTATTGTCCCCATTTTACAGATAAGGAAACTAAGACCCACATTGATCATGTAAATTGTTAATGGCTATACAACTATGAAGTGGCAGAGTTGGAATTTGAACCCAGGCTCTCTGGGTTAAAATTTGGCAATTGATATCTAGCAATTAAAATCTAGAAATTTTTCCATAGTTCCAAATTATTGTTCATTCTTTGCTTTTGAAGACTTGCTTGTGAATTAGATTTAAGTGAGGCAGATTGGCACAAAGTCATCAGCTTCCCTTCATTTTCTAAAGTCATCAGAGTCCAGTGATAAGGAAACTGGTGATGACCTAGGATGCAGTAAAAGACTTAAGGGTCTTAATGCCTGACTAAGTTCTAAGTACTCTAGAGAATTTGCTTTAGCCACTTTCATGGTCTTTAGAACAAATTCTTCTCATCTACCCATTCCATAAATCTATAAGCTACCCTCAATCTGATTTAGATTCTCTGCTAAGACAATTTACTAGGGTGTGGCAACTGCACATGCATCCTTCTTGGAGCCACAGGTGAGAGCTGGGTGAATCAGGTAGACACCAAAGGTGGATGAGCAGACCTGAAAAGGGCAAACCCTCACACCAAAAATGCTCCCTGAACACCCCATACACCCCAACTGTGGGCAAATAAACATTGGAACGAGGATTTTAATAAGATCTCCCAACAAAATTCAACACTCTTTCCACTGTGCCAGGTTATCATCTGCCCTAATAGTGACCATCCCTTCCTTGATACCAGTACTCCAGAGACCATGTTTCTGCTCCCCATCCATGGGTATTAATCCATTAGCTTTTGAATTCTTGCCCTGGACCTCAACAGTCTTGATAGGGAGAATGAATATAAGTTAGCCTAAATCATTATCTTTACCTGATGCATCTTGCCATCTTCTTTGCTGCTACAAACCTTTCTCCTTTTCTTGCCATTTTATAATGAACTTCATAATCTAGAAACAACTATCAAATTAATTCTACCATTGCTTCTGGAAAGAAAGTGACAATCACTTCCCACTTATGGCTCACTTCCCCAGGCTAAATCTCTCTTCTCTGACCTCTTTGGGAAAACACTTTATGTGTTCTTTCTCTCCCCCCCCAATCCTCCATTAGAATGAGAGTTCATAAAGGCAGGAACTCTCTTTTTATATTTTTATCTCCAGCACTTAACATAGTGCCTGATACTTAGTTGACACTTAATAAATGCTATCCCCCCCCAACAATCAATTTATATTAGAGAAGAGTGATATTACTAGAGTAAACAGGAAAAGCTTTATGGAAAAGGTAGGATTTGAATGAAACCTTGAAGGATAAGATCAGGATTGTGGAGAGAAGTTGAAGGTGATTCAAGGAAAAAAGTATGGGGTGAAAATGAATACAGTGTGTGTTTGTGGAATTGGTCATATGGGTGAACCAGGTTGTGGAAAGCAGCATAGGATAGAGGTAAGACCACTGTTTTGGGAGTACATAACCCAAGGTTTGAATTGTGGATCTGATATTTATTACCTATCTAACTTTGGGCAGATAATGTTCCATCTTTTGACCTCTATTATTTATAAAATGAAGCCTTTAGACTACAGTTTCCAAGTCTACTTCTTTTTTTTAAATTAAAGCTTTTTATTTGTATAACATATGTATGGGTAGTTCCCCAGCATTGATCTTTACAAAGCTTTCCATTACAAATTTTACCCCCAGTCCCCTCCCCTCCCCTAGATGGCAGGAAGTCCACTACATGTCAATAATATTGAAATGCTTGAGAAGTTATGCAAGAAAAATCCTATCTACAAGAAAAAAAAAGAATCAGAGAAAGGCAACACAATGCAAGCAAATGTCAATAGAGATCATGAAAATGTTACATTGTGGTCCATATTTCATGTCCCTCTCTCTGGGTGTATATGGTTTTCTTCAGTGAACAATTGGAACTGGTTTGAGACAATTCTTTGCTGCAGAGAGCCATGTCCATCAGAATTGATCATCATGTAATACTGTTGTTGCTGTGTATGATGATCTCCTGGTTCTGCTCGTTTCACTCAGCATCAGTTCATGCAAGTCCCTCCAGGCCTCTCTGAAATCGTCCTGCTGGTCTTTTCTTACAGAGCAATAATATTCCATAACATTCACATACCATAATTTATTCAGCCACTCTCCAATTGATGGGAATCCCTTCAGTTTCCAGTTTCTAGCCACTACAAAAAGGGCTGCCACAAACATTCTTGCACATGTGGGTCCCTTTCCCTCCCAAGTCTACTTCTGCTTATAAACCTGAGTCTGTGGAATTCCTGACTTCCCCAAAGATTGCAAATTCTTCAAGAAATGGAACCATATATCTTCCCTCCCTTCTTTTGGATCCTCTAGAATACTCAGCCCAGGCCCATGGTAAATCCTTAATGAATTCCTGTTGAATTGAACTGAATGGACCAGAGCAGACAATGCAATCATTAGTCATATAATAAAGCAGCATAGCATAGTGGAAAGAGCACTGGCTTTGGGGTGGAAAGATTTGGATGCAAATCCCAGCTCAATCATTTCCTACCTACAGGACCTTGGAGAGGTCGTTAACTTTCTGTATAGCTCAGTTACCTTAATTGTAAAATAATAAAGTTGGATTAGATGACTTCTAAGGTTCCTTCTAGCTCTAAATCCATGAAGCTATAGAATTATTCTGGGAAAGTAGTTATTTCATTTCTTCAGGTCACTTATGGAGCTAGTAATGTCATTTAAAGTTTATAAAGTAATTTGCAAATTGAAAGCACTATATAAATGCTGCTGCTGCTGTTACTTATAATTTCTGGCTAGTAATGCATTATTGCAAACTTTCCAAACCCATTTTTTAAAGATGTTAAAGAGGAGAGTTTATTCAGATATTGCTTGAACTAGATGACATCTGAGGATCAAGATCCTAGGATGCTGTAAATACTCTGCCCTCTAATTGAGATCCTTTGTTGGTGCTGTCCCCAGTTCCCCTTTCTCTGCTAGTATGCTTTTCCACCTGCTGTTCCTTAAAGTCCACAGCCTCTGGGCATCAATTACTGTTGTTGATAAGCCCAGTGAATTATCACGCTCCTCTGCCACCAAAGATGTTACTTCTATTGGGAGCATCTGGCAACATCTTTAATTTTATCTAGTTTCTTCTGTCTCTGAGCAACATCCTGAAGGGAGCAGCTGGCACCAGAGATAGGTATATAGACTATAAAGAAAAGGGTTTTGGTTTGCCCTTGAATTCTTTAAACTAAAGCTTTCTTTTATTTTTGGAGGTGAGAGGGTTCAAAAGGAATTATAGGGGGTAATTGGGATGTATTACAGACAACATAATACTATTGCTGATTATTAGATGTGAAGGGAACGCCAGAATTTCAAAGGTCAAAGGGATCTCACAGACAATTGTATAACCCAGACCTGAACTAGAATTTTCTCTAAAATATCCCAAACAGTCCCTGCTTGAGGACCTACAGTAAGAGGAAACTCCTGAGGTTGTCCATTTCACTTCTAAATAATTCTTTTAGGAATTCCCTCCACTCCCCCCCTTTTTCCCCCTCCACCCCCCATCTCTCTCTCTCTCTTTCTCTCTCTCTCTCTCTCTCTCTCTCTCTCTCTCTCTCTCTCTCTCTCTCTCTCTCTCTCTCCCCTTCCTTTCTGTTTTTCTCTCTTTTGCACTTTATAAATATTATTTTATTTGACTATCACAACATCCCTGGAAGGACTGTTATCCACATTTTACAGATAAAGAATCTGAGGCAAACACATTAAATTACCTGTGCTCAGGATTACACAGCTAATGAATGATTGTGTTGACATTTGAACCCAGGTCTTCCTAACTCCAGATCCAGCACTCTATCATTGCACCGCTTCATTATCCAATATTAATATTCTTTAAATCAACAAGCATTTATTAAATGATTACATACCAGGACCAATGCTAACTGATGATGATGCAAAGACAAAAACAGTCACTGCCTCAAGGAGTTTCCATTCTAATAGGATAGACATATAAATAAATGGAGACATAACCATATATCCATAAATGAATACGTAAAGAATAAATGGAAGGTCAGTGAAGCAAGGAGGGCTTTAGCAACTTAGAAGGGCTGGTTCAGGGAAAACATCTCATACTAATCTGCCTGATTTTGGACAAATTACTTCCTTTGTACTGCATACACAGACTCTGGGGTTTTTATCCAGAAGAAGGCCAAGAAACTGTGGTCTAATGTTTTCACTTTATAAATAAAAGGAGACCAAGAGAAGGGAAGTTATATATGACTAAAGTCAGAGAGGTAGTAAATAGAAGCGTATAAATGACGTTTGAGCTGAATTTAGAAGGATTCTACAAAGTAGAGATTAGAAAGGAGAACATCTAAAAAATCAAGTCTAAAATCTATCTCTGTAACTTGTCCCCTACATCCAAACAGAATAGTTCTTATCCACTTTCCAAACATCAAATGAATCTATGACTTTGTTGATACAGGAAACTTTGAGGTGAGGAAGTCTCCCATTAATGACTTTCTTCTATAGTTACCTCCAATTTATCCTTTATGTATCACATACAGAATTTCCATGTTTTTCCCTGTGGATCATGAGCTCCTTGAGGGTAGGAACTGTCTTTTGCCATTCTTTGTATTCTTAATGCTTAAAACAATGCCTGACACACACTAGGCATTTAACAAATGCTTATTGACCTCCTTTCTGCAACTAATAGCCTTAAACACTCACATTGTTTAACGAAAGATTAAGTGACTTGTCCTGAGTGACAGAGTATATATGAGAGGTAAATACTGAACACATCTTGATTTTAAGTTAATCATCCAATGAGTCATTCTGCCTTTTATATTTCACCTATATCTTCTTTTTCAGGGCACTAACAACTTTATTTCCTTCACTTGAGGTTTAGATAGCACGGTCTCCAGGACAGCAACACTGACAAATCAATCATAAACTTCCCACAGCTTGGTGCCCTTTTAGTTATAAACAGCTGCTTTCCCAACATGTTGTAGTAACATGTTGGAGTTAGAAACTTGAGCTCAGGTTCTGACTATGATGATGCTAGTCAAGTCCGTTTTCTTTATCTGACTTTTATTTCTTCCTCTGTACAGTAAGATTTGGACTAGATTATCTCTAAAGTTCCTCCAAGCAAGCCCTAATGTTGCATTTTAAACAATGAGTTGTCAGTTAAAATGTATGCTATGAATGAAATACAGGAATGTTTCACTTTGCAAAACATATCACAATGGCAAATAAAAATTGGAGAGGGAAGCAAAGGTCCATGAATGCTATGGGAAAGGGAAGGTTGGCAGCTGCAAATACAAAGTATGCATTTTATTCTATTGATACAGAAAAGCTTGTCTGGAAATTTGAAAAATATTAAGTGGTGATTTGAAAATGAATAATAAATTATTGCTTAAATATTTGTAATAATTACTTGGATGGTAATAAAAACAATTTTAAAAATTACTCTTGTAAAGTTACTTTTTGAATAACCTTTATTGTTTTGGGGTTGTTTCAAAAACTGAATTGTAGAAGAAATCTGCTCTTCCATTCTATAGGATGTTGGGCTAGTTAGTATTCAATATCTCTTCTCATTTTCAGCTATATCAAAAGGTTTTTTGGGGGGGTTGGGGGGGTAGGAATTTTCTCCAGGAGAAATGTTTCCCTGTTGAAATCTTTATAATTTTTGTACTGGTGATGTTCTTTAAATATGGGTCCCTCCCCTAAATATATCATGTGATAATATATATCACAAAATCAAAGTTGAAGGAAGCCTCACTGAATAGAAATTTCTTTTACACCAACGTTGATATGTGGTCTGTCAATCAACTAACATTTATTAAGCACCTACTATGTGTACTGTACTGTGTCAAACACTGGGGATACAAAGAAAGGCAAAATGCTGTGCTTGCTCCCAAGGGGCTTGCAGTTTAATTAGGTCGACAATATAAGCAACTATGTAAAAACAAGATAAATTGTAAATTTATCCTTTAGAAGGAAGGCACTAGCTTTAATGGAAATCAGAAAAATCTTCTTGCAAAAGGCAGGAATTTAGCTAAGATTTTAAAGAAGGAAACCGGGGAATCCATAATGTAAAGATAAGGAGAAACTTTCCAAGTATGGAAGATCATCTAGACTCTGATTGAAGGCATCTGATCCTTGGGAACCCACTATTTCACCATAGACTGATACCTATCTTTGTTTTTTATCGATCATCTCCTATGTCCTGCTTCTCTATTTTCTAATAATTCTATTTTTTTTTTGTCTTAAGCTATACCTGGTCAGTGGAAAACACATTTTTAAAATCATTAGAAGCACCAGGCAGGTTTTGATACCTTTACTATGCTAATTTCCAAAGCCACTGGAACAGCTTTATCTATTCATGAATATATTGCAAATGTGGTCCCTAGATTATATAAACCATAGTCTAATTGTTTTTTTTTTACTTTTATCAAATTTGTTTTAGTATTATGGATAGACTGTGATAGTAAGTAATATACTTGCATAAGGTACTTGATTTTTCTGACTTCCTCTTCATTTATTTATAAAATGAAGGGGGGTTATATTTGATGATCTCTAAGATCTCTTCCAAATGTGAATCCATAAGTCTATCCTGTTAGGATCACAGGGAAAAGGTATTCAGAGAGAGAGAAGAAGGAGGACATAAAAACAAGAAGGAAGAGAATATGTGAATCCTGTGCCAAAAAGGAACTTATTATCTAGTCAATAGAAACAAGATAAAACTATGTGAACTAGAAATCAGAACACACACAGAAATATATAGTGCAAACAGAAATTCATATTCTCATATCAGAAGATTGTGTGGATCCACCATCTTTATGAATTCAAAAATCATAGTCCACCAAAAGATTTATTCATTTAAAAAATCTCCTATCCATTAATCAACCAATACACATTCGGTATATTTTATATTAGACATCTAGTAATTTTTAGTCATTATGTTAAGCATTGGGGATACAAAACAAAATGAAACAAAGCAAAACAGTTTCTGGCTTCAAAGAGATTATATTCCATTAGTTAGAGACAACAAGTATATGTTTGGATATTTAAAATAGAACAAAATCATTCAAAGAGTGAACAAAGACATTAGCATCAGAAGACAACAGAGAAAAATTCTTGAACTGAGACTTGAAGGAAACTTGTTCACTTAACCCCTCTTCCTTTACTCCGAGCAGCAGGGTTTGACCTAAAACTCAATTCTTCACTCCAACTCAACCCCACCTCCTAGTACCTCAAAGATCTAAAAGACAGAAATTTGTTCAAAGTACAACAGCAATAGAGTGCCATAGCACAAGGTTTGCTAGTGCTCTGTGGTGTTACACAAGAGATCAACTAGAGAAATGAATAACAGAGAGAACCAGGGAAGAATACATTTGTAGTGTGGGGGTAGTGGAAACGGTAGGAGTAGTCAGTAATAGTGTGGCAGCTCACTAAGCTTGAAGGGGAAAATATAATATCCAGGAGAGCAAATATGGAAGTGAAGGATAATTTGGAAAAAAGAGAAGCAAAAAAGCAATAATATCAAAGGGAAATATGATCTTCATACAAACAAAACAAATTAATTTTGAAGAAGGGTTCCATAGAAAAAACTTAAGGATAACAGGTCTCCCAGAAGAAAAGGACAATTCAAAAAACCTGAATTACACAATGCAAGAAATAATACAAGAAAACTTCCCAGAATTTCTGAATGCAGAAAAAGAACCAATCAAAAGGATCCACAAATTACCTTTAGAAACAACAACAAAATTCTGTAAACTCTAAGACATATAACAGTTAAATTTAACAATTCCACAGGAATAAACAAAACCAAACAGAAAGCCAGAACAACTTCTGTGAATGTCCAAGAGAAAGCCCTTCAAATATATGGGAAAAGAAGTTTGAATAATACAACAGAAAGATTGGAGACACTGTCAGTGAACTTGAATTCAATTACAGGTAAAAATACATAATATATTTTTAAGATAAATTTAATATATAAAAATAAAAACAATCCATGCACATTTAGAAAAGGAAGCAGTGATAAAAGAGAACCATCATGGCTTCATTTAGATTGGTTCAAGCCAGACCAAAGCAATTTCTTTTTTCTATAGTCTTATCAGGTTGGGAAGTCAGTGTTATGCAAGAGATATAATTTATTTAAATTTTAGACTTTAAAAATCTCATGATATCTGAAAAAGATGCAGAGATGTGGGTAAAAGCCTAGTATGTTAGATAAAATCAGAAGTGAATTTAGGCAAAAATAGTTCAATGCCAACTTTTTGAAGGTCTAGTGAAACAAAAAGAACTGTATCCCAGAAACCTGTGATTAATGATATAAATAAAGGCATAAATGACAGATACACACACAAATATATATTTACACATAGAATTTGCAGATGTCACAAAACTGAGCACAGCAACAACTTGTATGATAGTCAGAATCCAACAAGACTACTAGTCTGAATCTAATAAGGTGAAATACTATAAACATGGGCAAATATTGCCTTGAACTTGGGTTCAAAAATTAACTTGACAGATTCTGAGATGGGGAGATGTAGTTAAACAATAGTTCATCTGCAAAAGAACTTGGAATTTTAGTGATCTTTAAGTTCAATAAAAATTGAGAATGTGATATAACAGCCTGAAAAACTAGCTTGAGAGAGTCGTGATATACAGGACAAGGTTGGTAATAATTCCACCATATTTTGGCCTGGTCACATGCCATTTGAAGTATTGTATTTAGTTCTAGGTGTCACACATTCTGGGTCATGCAATATAAAGGCCATTTGAAGGAGTTTAAGATTATCTGGAGAGGAAAAAAACTTGGGAGAGGAGTCATTATAATTATTTTCATGTGTTGGAATGATTGTCAAATTCTATTCTATCTCTGAATAGGTGGAAATTATAAAGAAAAAAGTTAGGACTAATGTATGGAAAACTTTCCTAACCATTATAGTTGGCTAAAAGTGGAATGGACTGACTTGGGAGGCAATGGCTTCCCATTCATTAGGCTTTTTCAGGCAAAGACATGGTGACCATCTACTAGGTATGGAATTGAGGGGACTTTTGTTCAGATATGAATTTGATTAGATGGCCACTGAGTTCCCTCCCAAATCTGTGATTTTTTTTATTCCATGAATCTATAAGTCACCATTTTCTGTTTTAGTACAGGACCTGAAAAATAGAATTTGAATAGACATTCCATGATAAATTTGATAAAGATGAATAATTTTCAGAGTATGAACAAGCTTTCTCCTTCAAATTCTAAATAATCTTTTCTTTTGGTTCCCCTTACAAGGTTGAAAGAACTAGGAGTCAGTAAATCAATTTCCCTCCTTTTATGTGGGCTCTCATCCTTCCCCTTGCCACTAAAACACTGTAACACTGGGTAGGTCACTTCAGGTCCCTGATCCTCAGTGTCCTCATTTTTAAAATGGAGAAAATGATCTCTGCCCTTTCTTCTCCTAAAAATTTTTAGGGAAATTAAATGAGCAATAGATGTGGCAGCTGTAGTGTAGATGATAGAAAGCTGGTCTTGGATCTAGGAAGAGCTGAATTCAAGTCTTGCCACTAACAGGGCAATTCATTTCATTTCTCAATGCTTTAGGTAACTAAGACTATAAAATTCAAAGAAGGCACCTACTTTCAGTGACAGAGTTCCCTATTATCATTGAAGTCACTGACCCTATCCCTTACTTATTCGGTCTTTTTCAGTCCTTTATGATTCTTCATAACCTCATTTGGTGTTTTCTTGGCAAAGATACTGGAATACTTTGTCATTTTCTTCTCCAGCTCATTTTACAGATGAGAAACTTGAGATAAACATGATTAAGTGATTGATTAGCCTAGGGTTACACAACTAGTAAGTATCTGAGGCCAGATTTTAAATCAGGAAGATGAGTCTTCCTAGTTTCAGACCCTGTACTCTATAAACTGTACCTAAGCTATCTGGATCTTATCCCTAAGAGATGGAAAATACTTTGTAAATATTAAAGATTTACTACTAAACTGTGCACTACAACTACACTTATTTCACGTTTCTCATTTTTCCCCTGGCTGAATTACTTTGGGACTTCTGACTTGCTTCTCCACCATATCCCAGGAAGCTAATTAAGGGGAAGCCCTCATCATCCTGTGAGATCTCATTAGTCTTGGGTACTCTACTTCATCACTGTCAGCCTCTCTGATTGGAAGGTGGGATTATGAACTCCAAACCTCCTTTTAAAGTGAGAGCTCAGCTCAAACATCTCAATTATCACCTGGCTGGACTATTTTGGGGATTTCTTTGCCCATCTTCTCCATCATATCCCCTCTCCACCTCCCACCTCCCTTCAGCTTCCTTTTGTGTATTGTCTTGCTCATTTGATTGTAAGCTCCTTCTGGGCAGACTGACTTTTTTTATACTTGTATTCCCAGCACTCAACGCAGTGCCTAGCACATAGCAGATGCTTAATAAATGTTTATTGACTACTGACTACTATAAAAGGTTTATACCTATCTGCTTCATTGATACCTATCTGCTTCATCTTCACTAACTGCAGGCTTCATATAGCTTCCAGGCAAAGCTGCTTAACTGCATTTTAAATATGAAGATATATTCCCTGGATACCCTGGATGGCCTATATTCTATCCTTCTCACAGTAATGAACTTCCCTCCCTTTATTGCTGTATTAAAGTGCGTTAATCAAATGAGAAGTGTTAAGTGCTTTTCCGTTATGAATAATCCTTCCTGAATTGTACATGCTCAATGGGAAAATAAAAAGACAGGGATCAAAGGCTGGAGAGGATCAAACAATAACAACAGTTTTGATTTGTGTTAATTTTGCATATACCAAAGAAAAAATATGCTAAGTTTCTCTTTATGAAAAAAAGTCAGAAGAATGACAGTAACATGTTGTTTGAAGGCTGAAGATCAGAGGAAGAACATTTTTTTTCAGATATTGTAGGAAACGAGAGGCCACACAAATACAATGGTACAAGCTGTTTTTGTGCTTGAGACTGATGCACATTTGTCAAATGTTAGTTTTAATAGCTCAATATTTTTTAGGTGGCAGTGGAAGGGGTGGGGGAGAAGGGGAAGCAGTGAAATGAAAAGAATATGGACTATAACAGGAGCACTAGGATCCAATCCTGGTTCCATTATTATTTCCTAGCAGTGTGACCTTGGAGATGTCATTTATCTCTCTGAAATTCAATGTTCCTGGACCTCATAATTCATGTCTACAACTCATTCTATTCTGGAGAAAGTCAATGTCTAGTGTCATATTACTCATAGTTAATAAATGTGTTGTATTCTTTTGAGATCCTCTAATTGAATTTCTTTGCAATCTTTGCAAACTGATATAATCACATATGCATCTAGGATGAATTTACGCTATATGATCCTGGGGAGGTAACAAAATATACTTCCCTGTCTCATTCTTATTGAAAACATAAAGATGGCATCATTTATATTCAATTGTAAAGATCACAGGACTCTTCTCTGTATCCTTCTCCCAAATTTCTACCAGCTTAGACCCCAGTATTGGGAGGCCCTGCCTTGTTTGATTTGTTACTCTAATTATTAGCATAACAATTATCATTCAATAGTGGTCACACTCCTATGTTAGAAAATTGATAGGTGTGACTAGTAATATTTCTGCATGTGAAAAATAGGAAAAAAATGAGACCTTACAGTTCCAATAGACTTGTGATGGAAAGTGCCATTTGCATCCAGAGAGAACTGTGGAAACTGAATATGGATCAAAACATAGTATTTTCACCTTTTTGTTGTTGTTATTTTTTTTGGCTTGTTTTTTTCTTTTTCATGTTTTTTTTCACTTTTGATCTGATTTTTATTATGCAGAATGATGAATATGGAAATATGTTTTGAAGAATTGTACATGTTTAACCTATATTGGATTGTTGCTATCTTGAAGCTAGAGGGAGAGGAGAAAAATTTGGAATACTGGAGTTTACAAAGGTAAATGTTGAAAACTATCTTTGCATGTATTTAGAAAAATTAAGTACTATTAAAAAAAAGAATGAGGCCTTAACTAATCATCATTGGTTTAAAAATAAATGTGAGCATTTGGTGCATTTGCAATGCAAAAGAAATAGCTATATGTTACCTGACCTAGGGAAGGTAGTATAGACAATTAGGTGGCAAAGTGGAGAGGGTACTAGGCCTAACATCAGGAATACTCATCTTTCTTATTTCAAATCAGGCCTCTGACACGTACTAGTTGTGTGACCCTAATTAAACAAGTCATTTAATCCAGTTTGCCTCAATTTCCTCAGTTGTAAAATGAGCTGGAGAGGGAAATGGCAAACTGTTCCAGCATTTTTGCCAAGAAAACCCCAAATGGAGTCGCAAAAATATCTTAAAGGGCTGAACTAAATGGACATATTGTCAAACAATTTCGTGAAGAAGATAGCAAGTTCAAATAGCTTTTGGAAAGAGAATTGGGGATCAGAAGATCTACGTGGTAGTGGAAAGACAGCTGGATTTGCACTTAGGGAAGCTGAGTTTTAATACTGGCTCTTCCCCTTACTACCTGTGAAATGTTGGGCGAGTCACATAAACTTTCTTGACCTTGATTTCTTCATCTGTAAAATAAGGATTGTATTATTGATCCATCTATAATCTCAGGATATTCTCAGCTGGCTTATTAACTCAAACCAGTCCTTGAGAGTGGATTGTTAAAATTTCAGTGTGAACATAAATGCCTATATATCCTTCAATATGAATAAATATGCCTATATAGTGACAGTTAAGAATGGTTTTTACATTTTAAAATACATCAGAACCTTATTTACAAGTATAAAAGCCATTCATAGCTGGAGGTTGTATTAAAACAGTAGGCCAGATTTGCTTTGGATCCTGCTGTAGATTTAGGGAAGTGATTAAAAAATGTTAAAAATGTACATTAAACTTTAAAGTATCCTGTTGTACCTTTTTCTGAAGATCTAAGTTATTAACCATTTATTAGACTAATCCTGCTTATTATTCATGTGACTTTGGCCAGTTAGTAAAATACTTGTTGAATCCAACTAATTAAAATGTGTCATTTGGCTGATAGCCATGGATTTCCTCCTATCATCCTTTGTCACTAGGGTTTGGGAGTAGGTATTGGCAAGGTTGGCAATGACTTAAAATACAATATTTAAGTAATACAATATAAATCACTTTTAAATACTTTTATTAAAAACATATTTTTATCCTGAAAAAACTCTTTTCTCCATGGTACATGGGTATTCATGTTCTAATCACTCAAGCCCATTATGTTACAATGAAGGCTGAGAGTTTCAGGATAGATAATAATAGATAATTTTCAGAGGCAGGATAGATCTTGGCTAGGATACCTAAATACCTTCTTCTGGATCATTTTGGCAGCCCTGATACAGATAGCAGAATCCTTGACCACATAGTCAGATCTACACAGAAGAAATATTGCAGATGGTAAGCTCTCAATAGATTGTAAGCACCTTGAGAACATGGCTTCTCTATTGTCTCTTTTTGTATTCTCCAAGCATTTAGCATAGTGCCTGGCACACAGTAGGTATTTAAAAACATTTATTGATTAATTTATTGAAAGAAGTATAATTTGGCAGCCATGTTGGAGGTTGAAGAGGGCAATGGATAAGATTAGTTAGAAGAACTTTCAGTAGTCCTGGTAAGAGATAATGAGGATTGAACTGACATTTTGGCTGTGGGAAAAATAAGAGAGGGATGATTTGCCTTTAGATATACAACTAGGATAGGAACACAGGGTGATGAAGGACCATGAGGCATGGAGATACTCCACTATGGGAAAGAAGTATGCCTTCCTGCACTTCAGCACTTGGGATAAATTCCCTATGGATGTAAAATGGACAAAAGTATTAAAGAGAAAAAAAGCACCCTAATATGCATAGTGTCATGACAAGAAATCTGGGTCTGAAGTCATTGAACTGTCTTCCTTGAGCCTTCTTGTGTTGCTTTGGGCAAGTTACCCTCTCCCACCCTTTCTCTTGTCTTTTCTTCACCTGTAGAAGGGAATAATAATACTTAAATCACTATCTCTCAAAGCTATTGTGAAGAAAGTACTTAATAAAATGAAATGTGAGCTATTTAGTGAAAACTGAGAACAGAGGTGCTGAAAAGTGCACAATATGAAGGGAATTTGGACTAAGCTATCATCCAAAATGCAGTTTCCAAGAGTACCTTGCAATATCTTATGCTCTTTTATAGCTGCTGCATAGCAAAGTACTATTGGCTTAGTTACCTAATATAGGTATTTTCAAAATCACATTTTTCAGACAGTTAGTTCCTATGACAGCCTATGACCTTTTGGTATTTGGAAAAAATGAAATCTAGCAAAAGCTGGAGCAGCCCCGACATTTCATTCTGAGCTAGCGGTAAACCAGCTGCTTCTGATGGCTGGCTTGTCAGCTCAGTGTTAGATGGGTAATAGTTGTGTGATGCTTCAGTATCATTTAGATGTAGCAACACTGAAGAATGATGGCATCAACTATCAGGATCCTGGGGTGGAAAGAGCATTAAAGGCAATCTGGACAAGTCTAGGAGAAGAACTCTGGGGACCCTGGTCTCTTGACCTCTCTCTATGACTAAAATTTACTTTATTAGGTAAGGGTACATGATGTAGCAAAAGCAGTATTGAATTTGAAGATAAAGGAGCTGGGTTTGGATCCTAGTTTAGCTATTTACTACTTGTGTGAACATGGACAAGTCATTTCATCTCTTGAGAAGGTGATTAGGCAAGAAGGAATTCAAGGTGCTTCCTATTTCTAGATTTAGTGACTTCCTTAGGACTAAGTTTTCTTATCTGTTAGATGGGCTTAAGTATTTCATATAGACTGAAAGGCTATGTGGACTCAGTAAATGGTGAATGGATTCAATGCCAGGAAGACTGGAGTTCATGTCCTGTCTTTATCATGTAGCTAGGTGGTGTTATAGTTCACAGAGAACTCTGGTATCAAGATTTGAATTCAAGTGTTACTTCAGCCACTTAGTAACTGTGTGATCCTAGGCAAGTCATTTAACCTTTCCACAACTATAAAATATAGGTGATAATAACACCCATTTCCTAAGATGTTGTGAGGATCAAATGAGATAATATTTGTAAAGCACAGCACAGTGTATGGCATATAGTAGGTACCTAATAAATCTTTGCTCTCTTCCCTTCCCTTTACCTAGACTTTGTGACCATGGCAAAATCATTCGATGCTTTAGTGCACCAATCAACGTTCAGACTCCAAGTTTTAGAGTAGGTGAAATCTGCACTGGAAGGAGTTTTCTTATTAAGAGTGTTGATGCCAATGTAATCACATTTCATGCTTGGTTTTATATATACATACAATGTGTATATAAACATGTGCAGGCTACATATATACATACATATTACATATATATGAGTGCAAGTATAATTTGTGTAGATTTTCTATTGAACAAAATTGATACAATTTGATACATTTGAAGAAAAAGATACATATATCCAGAAGTGTTCTAGTAAATATTTAACAAATAGCTCTCTAGGGAAAAAAGCCAACAAAAATGAACAGGATTTGCTTTTTTTTTTTTTCTTTCTTTTGCTAAGGCAATTGGGGTTAAGTGACTTGCCCAGCATCACACAGCTAGGAAGTGTTAAGTGTCTGAGACCAGATTTGAACTCAGGTCCTCTTGATTTCAGGGCTGATGTGCTATCTACTGCACCATCTAGCTGCCCCTATAGGATTTACTTTTAAATTTAATTTGTATTATTAAAATTTTTCCATAACTTTCTTAAAATTAGTCAACAAAACAATAAATCAAGTCCCAATTTGTAGCATTTTTGACAATTTAAGAGTCAGCTCTCCAGAAGACTCCTGCATATACCATATTTTTCAGGTAGATATATTTTTTATGTATGTGTGTATAGGGGGGGAGAGAAGTGAGGAAAGGGAGGAAAGGAAGGAGGAAGGGAGGAAGAACTGGGGAGGGACAGCAAAAGACAGGTAGGAAGGGAGGGAGAAATAGAGGGAGGAAGGGAAGGAAGGAATGAAGGAGGAAGAGAGAGAAACAGAAAGGCAGAGAGACAGAGAAACAGACAGAGACAGACAAAAAGAGAGAGACAGAGAGAGGAGAGAGAGTGAGAGATTCAGTCCAACAGAAAGAATTATAAGTGATCAAGAGGTACTGAAGAATTCACCTAAAAGAAGAATATAACTCCATTAAAAACTACATTCAGAAACTAAAAGGAAATGAGTTTTTCATAAGGGCTACATGAATATTAAGAAAAAATGAAATAGTCAATAAAAAATTGAAGAAAGAGCCCTAGGGAAAAGAATGTGAAAGATAATATATAGCTTAGTACAAAAAAATGGTAAAACTTATCCAAGTCATCCCTAAAAACCAGAAGGGATCAAATAAAAATCAATGAGTTCATGAAAAGCAAAAAGCAGTAGAATAAAATCAAAATATTGAAAAGAATGAAAGAAAATATAAGATATCCATTGTCAAAAATAACAAAGTAGAAATGATGAAGAAGAGAATCTAAAATTCATTGAACTCCCTAAAAACTATAATTTAAAAAAAGCCTAGACACTATAGTTCAAGAAATTACCTAGAAAAACTCTTAACTTTTCAGTTTCAAATATTTTAATGTAAAAATGTATTGTTAGAATCTGGCTTTTAATCCATTCTGCCAATCTTGTTCTATTTTATGGGTAAGTTCTTTCAAGTCACATTTACAAGTATGATTGTTAATTATGTATCTCACTGTATCCTATCCTTTTATACATTTCCCTTTCTTTGCTAGTTATTTCTCCTTTCCAATTAAGATTTAGGTATTGAGAGAGGTATGTACTCAACTCCAGTGATCTTTATTCCTTCTTCTCCCTCTCCCTCTCCCTCTTTTTCCTCTCTCTTCCTCCTCCTTCCTCCTCCTTCTTCCTCTTCCTTCCTCCTCCTTCTTCCTCTTCCTTCTTCTTCCTTCTTTTTCTTCTGCATTTGGGGTTAAGTGATTTGCCCAGGATCACACGCTAGGAAGTGTTAAGTGTCTGAGGTTAGATTTGAACTCAGATCTTCCTGACTTCAGGGTTGGTGCTCTATCCACTGTGTCACCTAACTGCCCCTATGAATTTACCTTATTTCTTACTCAACTTTTCTTTTTTCTTTCTTCTCCTTTCCCCTGCCTTATTCCTTAGCAGCTAGTGGCACAGTGTTAGAGAGACCAGAGTTTAAATCCTGCCTCAGACACTTTTAGCTGTGTGACCCTGAGCAAGTCACTTAAACTTTCTTAACTTGTTTTCTCATCCATAAATGGGAATTATAATATCACCAATCTCACAAAGTTGATGTTAAGATTAAATGAAATAATATAAATAAAATAACAAAACTTGAAAGCATTACAGAAATGTTAGCTGCTATTATTGAGTTTCATGTATTTATATGCTAAACTCTTTGTATATATTTGTATGTATTCAATTCTCCTTTGATCAGATAAAAATGAAAATTTTGTATTGCTGTTCTTCCCACCTCTTCCTTCATGTTCTTGTTTATATATAGTTTTATTAAAAGTCTTATTTTTTCTGGTTATATATGTACATTAATTTCTAAATACATATTTCTTGATGAATCAGGTTGGGAGAGAAAAATCAAAACAAAAGTGAAAAACCAGGAAAGAAAAAAAGCAGAAGAAAAAAAGGGGGGAAAAGTGAACATAGCATGTGTTGATTTACATTCAGTCTCAATAGTTTTTCTTCTGGATGCAGATGTTTATTCAAACTTTTCAAAGTCTATTCAAAATTTATTGGGGTTGTCTTGGACTACTGAACTGTTGAGAAGAACCAAATCTTTCATAGTTGATCATCGCATAATCTTGCTGTTACTGTGTACAACGTATTCCTGGTTCTGCTTGTTCCACTCAGCATCAGTTAATGTAAATCATTTTGTTCATAATCAGTTTGTTCATAATTTTTAAAGAACAATAATTTTTTATTACTTTTATATATCATAACTTATTCAGCCATTCTCCAATTGATGAACATCTCTCCATTTTCCAATTCTTTGTCACCACAAAAATTGTGGCTACAAACATTTTTGCACGTGTAGGTTCTTTTCTCTTCATTATGATTTCCTTGGGATACAGACCCAGTAGTGGAACTGTTGGATCAAAGGGTATGCACAATTTTATAGTCCTTTGGGCATAGTTCCAAATTGTTCTCCATAATTGTTGGAACATTTCACAATTCCACCAACAATTCATTAGTATCCCAGTTTTCCCACATCCCCTCCAAAATGTACCATTATTTTTTCCTATCATCTTAGTCAATCTGAGAGGTATGAAGTAGTACCTCAGAGTTATTTTAATTTGCATTTCTTTAATCAATAGTTATCTAGAGCATTTTTCCCATATGACTATAGATGGCTTTAATTTTTCATCTGAAAATTGTCTTCATATCTTTTGACCATCTATTGATTTCCTCCATGTTCTGTGTGACTATAGACTGTCACAAAAATTATATGCCCTTTATCCTTCTTTATTCCTTTGGGTATTCCTTTTCATCTTCCCTTTTCTTTTTCTCTGAAAATTATTAAAGTTTAACAAAACTGCTCCTATGCCCTCTGCCTTATTCCTTCAAAGATCCTTAAAGATGTTGGGATTCCAAGGGGACCCTTGTTGCATCTCTCCCATTAGAATTATAAATGCTTTACCATTGCATGTGCGTAAATGTGTTTGCTTTTTTGTTTCTTTTGATTCCTAGGTTTGTATTTCAAAGAAACATTCATCTCTGATGTCTTCATCTAGAAAAACAGGAAGTCCTTTATTTCATTAAGGTTCTATTTCCTGCACCCCCACTTGCCCTCTCCCTCCCCCTCCTTTAGAATGTGCTCAGCTTTCCTGGTCAAGTTATTTTTTATTGTAAGTCTATTTCTTTTGGCTTTTGTCCTCCTTCTTTCTCATTTCCACATTCCTTCACACATTGTTTAATTAAACCCTCCTTTGAAAGAAAGAAAAAAAAACAGTTAAGCAGAACTACTTTTCACATAGGACAAAATAAACAATATTACATATCCATATGCTTTGAGCTTGCCAATGAAAGAAAGAAAGGATACATTTTCCCACCAAATTCTATTTTTTTTTTTCTTTTTTTTTGCTGAGGCAATTGGGGTTATGAGACTTGCCCAGGGTCACAAAGCTAGGAAGTGTTTAGTGTCTGAGACCAGATTTGAACTCAGGTCCTCCTGACTTCAGGGCTTGTGCTCTATCCACTGTACCACCTAGATGCCCCAAGGGTGCATTTTCTCAGTGAAAAGTGGTTATTATAATTCCACAGTTTTAGCCAGTTTCTGAATTCTAGGTTCCAGAGGAATTGGGCCTTGGAATTTATTCAGCCCTCTTTGGGCCATGGATTAGAAGAGATATAAACATTTTTTTTTTTTTTAGGAAAGGCAGTAAGCTATAGTAGAAAGTGGGTTGGACTTAAAATTTAGAAATAGCTAACCAGGGCAGAAGGACTCACAGATAAACAGAAATGTTTTGAAATATATGTTCAATGTATTATGTTCTTAAAATTAAAAGCAAGTTGTATATAATATTCACAATTTATATACTCTTGGTTCTACTATGTCTATCTATATTCATTTTAGTAGATGTTTGTTATGTTCAGAATTTTTTTCATTGAAAAAATTGATTTGACTAGGTAGAAATAAATAACTCCATAAGACGAGAAAAATAACAAAACAACAAAAGACAACAAAAATAACAGAAAGACTGAAAAAAATAAGAAAACCATAAGATACATCTCAGCAAAAACAAGTGACCTGGAGGAAAAGAACAAGAAAAAATAATCTAAGAATCATTGAACTATCTGTAATCTTGACCATTCTTATTAGCTCTTATTAGCTTCCCAAGTGGCCTTGGGAAGTCACTTAATTTCTCTAAGCCTCAATTTCATTATACATAAATGGGGAAAATAGTGTCTGCTTGAGTTAATTTTTATAGAAAGGGAATAGTTCTCAGAAAGGTTTGATTGGTTTCCCATCCCAGAAAAATCATAGGCATGGAACCAGCAAAATCATATAGGAAATTAGGGAAAAAACAGAGGGGCTAGAGGAAGAAATGAATAGATGATGGAGTGATTTAACTCAACAAGAGAAAATGGTGAATGAAGAAGTCATAGAATTACAAGGAATTGCCAAGTTGGAAGAAGCTTCAGAGGCCATCTAATTCAATACATACCCGAATAGGAATACTCTCTACAAGCATAATTAATAAGTGTTCATTTATTTTTTGCTTGAATACCTCTGGTGAAGGGGCTCCTTTTACCTCCAAAGGTAACTCATTCCATTTGTGGAGACCTCTAATCATTAGGGAGTTTTCCCTTTGATCAACCCTAAATCTCCCTCCTTGTGACTTAATTGCTCCTAGTTCTTTCCTATAGGGTTAAGTCTAATTTTTTTTTCAAGTAACAGCCCTTTAAATACTTGAAGATAGCTATAATGTCTTCCTCTCTCTTCCATTTTCTAGATTAAGCAGCCCCATAACTTTCAACATGATCTTTTATGGCATCAGTCTCCAGTCCTGCTTCCAGCTTTGTTATTCTCATCTGAAAGCACCTTGCCTAAGTTGCCAATATCCTTATTCAAATGTGGAACCCAGAACTGAACATGGTACTCTAGATGTGATTTGACCAAGAAGACTACCACAAGACCTTGACCTTCACTGTGCCTATTTTAATGTAGTTTGAGATTAGATTAGTTTTTGTTGTTGTCATGTCATACCATTAGCACCTAAAAAGTTTGCAATCCATCAAAAATTTTCATAAGCATACTCTGCTTCTTCTTATCTCTATCCACTGTGTTGAGTTATGAGTCTTCAAGCTTATGAGAATCTAACAACAGGACAGTGATGATGAAGTCTTTCATTTCTCTCCTTCCTCATCATAAAGAAATGGATTTAAATTATATGTTAGTGTTGACTTGGGCAAAGGGGATGATTTTTGCTATATCACAGATTGTCTAGGATCACTGAAAACTCCAGAACCAAGAACCAGGCACCAAGAACCAAATCAAGTATTCCCTGTGTGTTTCAGAGGTGGTTCTGCCCCAAGGCAGTGAGTTGGACTAGATGGTTTGGTAAGATTTATTCTAGTTCTGTGACTGTACATTTCAAACAATCTCTTGACTGGGAAGGACTCCCAGTTTCTGTGAGGGTAAAGTGAGTTCAATTTGTTTTCAAGGTGTAGGCTTTTTCATATTCTTTTGTGTGCAAACAACAAAACAGCTCTTTCTGATTTTCAGAAGACACACCTATTGTTGTTGAAAAAATGCACGCGCAAATTGTGCAGAGAGGGGACAAAAATAAAGGGAAAGGTGGACTTTTGTAACCTTTTTGAGCTATGACAGTTTTGGAGACTAATTGCAGAGCAGCAATGGGGTAGGCATGCAAGTGTACCAATAACCTCTTTGTTGACAGGCTGTTAACTTACAGGAATTTATATCTTCTGGAATTTTAATAAATCCTTCATTTTAGAAACTTATGCCTGAGGACCTTTTCCCCTCAGTGGGTGGCTTTATGTGTCACACATTCTGTACTTAATATGCTCAAAACAAAATAAAGCAAAACAAAATAGAACAATAACCAGGCAGCATATTTGAGATTACCCAATATTTAATAAGAATTAGAAAACCAAATGGCACTTTCTTTTCCAGGGGTTATGGGAAAATCGAATCACGGGGGCAAATGGGGTATATTGGAAAGAAGACTGGAGTTGGAAGATCTGCATTTGAAACCTAGCTTTGTCATTTATTATCTGTCCATGTAATCTTGAGAAAGAACCTTAATTCTAGGTTTGCTTCCTCATCTGTGAAATCAGAATCTAGAATCAATTTATAAGGCCCAGTCTAGTATTATGCATTCTGCATTCTATGTTCTAAAGATATTAATATGTTTGAAATAAATAGACTAATATAGACACAGATAGATAAATAGGTATATAGATAGTATGTGCCTATATGTAATTATATATATTATATATTAAAATATATGAACTTTTAAATTTATAAGGCTATAGAGTAAGAGTTAGAAAAGACCTTCATACATATCTGGTACGACCTCCCTCACCTTACATATTAAAAACCTGAGGCTCAGAGACATTAAATGGCTTGTTTGAAGCCATACAGGTTAAAAAAAAAAAAAAAAAGCTAGCTATGTAGTTCCCTGTGTAGTGTAGGATGGAGTCCTGGGCCTGGAGGCAGGAAGAGCTGAATTCAAATCCAGTTTCAGAGAATTACTACTTGTGTAACTCTGGGCCAGCCACTTAATTCTGCCTCAATTCCTCTTCTGTGAAATGAGCTGGAGAAGGAAATGTAAACCACTTCAGTATCTTTGCTAAGAAAACGCCAATAAAAGTATCAAAGAGTAGGACAGAACTGGAAAAAGCACTAAACAGTAACAGCAGCAACAACAACAACTACAAAAGAGATGGAGTTTGAATCAGCTATTTAGACTCTAAAGCCAGTCAATATTTTTTGTTTTGACAATAGACTTTGCTGGCAAATATCCAAAGAAATCTGCTATGAAATATACTTTATCCTCCAAACACTTAAGCAACTAATAGAGTGATTGTGACTGATCTTGTATTTTATTTTATATTTTTTATTATTTAACTCTTGTTACTATAAAATTGGATGCTTAAACTTCTGTAATATAGTGCCAGCATTGTAGATTATATTTGACATGAGGTTTTTTTGTCTTTTATTTTAATTAAAGCTTTTTATTTGCAAAATATATGTAAGGGTAATTTTTCAACATTGATTCTTGCAAAGCCTTCTGTTCCAAATTTTTCTTTTCTTTCCCCCACCACCTTCCCTAGATGGCAGGTAGTCTAATAAATGTTAATTATGTTAAAATATATTATGAATTGAATATATGTATATATATATATTTATACAGTTATCTTGCTGTACAAGAAAAATCGGATCTACAAGAAAAAAAACCTGAAAAGGAAAACAAAACGCAAGCAAACATCAATAGAGAGTGTGAAAATGCTATATTGTGGTCCAGACTCAGATCCCACAGGCCTCTCCCTGGGTGGATATGGCTTTCTTCATCACTGAACAACTGGAACTGGTTTGAAACATCTCATTATTGAAGAGCTCCATGTTTATCAGAATTGATCACCATATAGTCTTGTTGCTGCCATGTATAATGATCTCCTGGTTCTGCTCATTTCACTTAGCATCATTTCATGCAAGTCTCTCCAGGCCTCTCTGAAATCGTCCTGCTGGTCATTTCTTACAGAGCAATAATATTCCATAACATTCATATACCATAATTTATTCAGCCATTCTCCAATTGATGGGCATCCCTTCAGTTTCCAGTTTCTAGCCACTACAAAAAGGGCTGCCACAAACATTTTTGCACATGTAGGTCCCTTTCCTTCCTTTAAGAATTCTTTGGGATATAAGCCCAATGGAAACACTGCTTGGTCAAAGGGTATGCACAGTTTGATAACTTTTTGAGCATAGTTCCAAATTGCTCTCCAGAATGGTTGGATCCATTCACAGTTCCACCAACAATGTATCAGTGTCCCAGTTTTCCCATATCCCCACCAACATTCATCATTATCTTTTCCTGTCATCTTAGCCAATCTGACAGGTGTGTAGTGGTATCTCAGAGTTGTCTTAATTTGCATTTCTCTGATCAATAGTGACTTGGAGCACCTTTTCATGTGACCGGAAATAGTTTCAATTTCTTCGTCTGAAAATTGTCTGTTCATATCCTTTGACCATTTATCAATTGGAGAGTGGCTTGGATTCTTATAAATTTGAGTCAATTCTCTAGATATTTTAGAAATGAGGCCTTTATCAGAACCCTTAGATGTAAAAATGATTTCCCAATTTATTGCTTCCCTCCTAATCTTGACTGCATTGGTTTTGTTTGTACAAAAACTTTCTAACTTAATATAATCAAAATTATCTATCTGATGTTCAATTAAGAGTTCCAGTTCTTCTTTAGACACAAATTCCTTCCTTCTCCACAGATCTGAGAAGTAAATTATCCTATGTTGCTCTAATTTGCTTACAATATCACTCTTTATGTCTAAATCATGAACACATTTAGATCTTATCTTGGTAAAAAGATATCTTGGTAACCTTGGTGTTAGGTGTGGGTCAAGCCCTAATTTCTTCCACACTAGTTTCCAATTTTCCCAGCAGTTTTTGTCAAATAGTGAGTTCTTATCCCAAAAGTTGAGGTCTTTGGGTTTATCAAACACTAGATTGCTATAGTTATTGCCTATTTTTTTTTCCTGTGATCCTATCCTATTCCACTGATTGACTATTCTATTTCTTAGCCAGTACCAAATAATTTTGATGACCACTGCTTTATAATATAGTTTTAGATCTGGCATAGCTAGGCCACCTTCATTAGTATTTCTTTTTTCATTAATTCCCTTGAAATTCTTGACCTTTTGTCCTTCCAGGTGAACTTTGCTACTAGTTTTTTCTAGATTTGTAAAATAATTTCTTGGGAGTTTGATTGGTATTGCACTAAATGATTTAGGTAGTATTGTCATTTTTATTATATTCGCTTGGCCTACCCATGGCCTATTTTTCCAACTGATTGGGTCTGACTTTATTTGTGTGGAAAGTGTTTTGTAGTTTTGTTCATATAGTTCTTGACTTTCCCTCAACAGATAGATTCCCAAATATTTTATTCTATTGACAGTTATTTTGAATGAAATTTCTTTTTGTATCTCTTGCTGCTGAACTTTGTTGGTAATATATAAAAATGCTGATGATTTATGCGGGTTTATTTTGTATCCTGCAATTTTGCTAAAGTTGTAAATTGTTTCCAGTAGTTTTATTTGAGAGTCTAGGGTTCTCTATACCATCATAGCATCTGCAAAGTATGATAATTTGGTTTCCTCGTTACCTACTCTAATTCCTTTAATTTCTTTTTCTTCTCCTACTACCAAAGCTAACATTTCTAATACAATATTGAATTGTAATGGCGATAGTGGGCAGCCTTGTTTCACTCCTGATCTTATTGGGAATAGATAGTTCTAGTTTGTCCCCATTACATATGATGTTTGCTGATGGTCTTAAATAGATGCTACTGATCATTTTAAGGAAAAGTCCATTTATTCCTATACTTTCTAGTGTTTTCAATAGGAATGGGTGTTGGACATTATGAAATGCTTTTTCTGCATCTATTGAGATAATCATATGATTTTTTCTAGTTTGGTTATTAATATAGTTGATTATGCTGATAGTTTTCCTAATATTGAACCAGCTCTGCATTCCTGGTATAAATTCTATTTGGTCATAGTGTATTATCCTGGAGATGACTTTTTGTAATCTCATTACTAATATATTATTTAAGATTTTTGCATCAATATTCATTAGGGAAATTGATCTATAGTTTTCTTTCTCTGTTTTCACCCTACTTGATTTAGCTATCAGTACCATATCTGTATCATAGAAGGATTCTGGCAGTATACCTTCTGTCCCTATTTTCTCAAATAGTTTGTGTAGTATTGGAATTAATTGTTCTTTGAATGTTTGGTAGAATTCACATGTAAATCCATCTGGCCCTGGAGATTTTTTCTTAGGGAGTTGGTTAACAGCTTGTTCTATTTCTTTTTCTGATATGGGGCTATTTAAATAATTTATATCCTCTTCTGTTAACCTGGGCAATCTATATTTTTGTAGATATTCCTCCCTTTCATTTAGATTATCAAATTTATTGGTATAAAGTTGGGCAAAGTAACTCCTAATTATTGCTTTAATTTCCTCTTCATTGGTGTAAAGTTCTCCCTTTTCATTTTTGAGACTAACAATTTGATTGTCTTCTTTCCTTTTTCTAATCAAATTAACTAAAGGCTTATCAATTTTGTTGATTTTTTCTTATTTTCAATTTTGTTAATCTCCCCTTTTATTTTCAGAAATTCCAATTTGATATTTAATTGAGGGTTTTTAATTTGTTCTTTTTCTAGCTTTTTAAATTGTAAGCCCAATTTATTGACCTTCTTTTTCTCTATTTTATGCAAGTAAGCATCTAGAGATATAAAATTACCTCCTTATAACCGCTTTGACTATATCCCACAAATTTTGATATGTTGTCTCATTATTGTCATTCTCCTGGATGAAACTACTGATTATGTCTATGATTTGCTCTTTCACCCATTCATTCTTTAGGATTAGATTATTTAGTTTCCAATTGCTTTTTGGTCTATTTTCTCCTGGCCTTATATTGCATGTGATTTTTATTGCATCATGATCTGAAAAAAAAATGCATGTATTATTTCTGCCTTTCTGCATTTGATTTTGAGGTTTTCATGCCATAACACATGGTCAATTTTTGTATAAGTTCCTTGAACCACTGAGAAAAAATAAATTCCTTTCTGTCTCCATTCAATTTTCTCCAAAGATCTCTCATACCTAATTATTCTAGCATTTTATTAACCTCCTTAATTTCTTTCTTATTTATTTTGTTGTTTGATTTATCTAGTTCTGAGAAAGTAAAGTTGAGATCCCCCACTAGGATAGTTTTGCTGTCTATTTCTTCTTGCATCTCTCTTAACTTCTCTAGGAATTTGGATGCTATACCACTTGGTGCATATATGTTTAATATTGATATTGTTTCATTATATATGGTACCATTTAGTAAAATAATATAATTTCCTTCCTTATCTCTTTTATTTAGATCTATCTTTGCTTTTACTTGGTCTGAGATCAGGATTGCTACCGCTGCTTTTTTTGTTGTTGTTGTTGTTGTTCACCTGAAGCATAAAAGATTCTGCTTCAGCCCTTTATCCTCATTCTGTTTTAGATGTGTTTCTTATAAACAACATATTGTAGGATTCTGGCTTTTAATCCAGTCTGCTATCTGTTTCTGTTTTATGGGAGAGTTCATCCTATTCACATTCATAGTTAAAACAACTAATTCTGTATTTCTTGCCATTTTATTTACCCAAAGTTATGTTTTTCTCTTTCCTTTCTCCTTTCTCCCTTCTCCCCTCCCCAGTATTTTGCTTTTGATGACCACCTCCCTCAAATAGTCCTCCCCCCTTTAGAGCCCCTCTCCCTTTTTTACACCTTTCCCCTAATTCTTCTATTTTTTCTTCTATTAGTCTTTCCCTTTCTTTTCCCCCTTTCCCTCTCACTTCCTTATAAGGTAGGAAAAGTTTCTCTATGAAACTAAATATATCTGATATTTTCTCTTAGAGCCCAGTCTGATGAGAGTAAGATTCACACACTGCTCATCCCCCTCCTTTCTTTCCCTCAATTATATTAGGTTTTCTTTGCCTCTTCATGAGATTTTACCTTATTTTTACCTCCTTTTTTTTAAACCTTATTTTACCTCCTTTTTCCTCTTTTCCCAGTATGATCCCCTTTCCACCTATAGTTTCTTTTTCATATTATCAAAGTAAAATCACATGATACCCACATTCTCTAATTATACCCATAATAGAAATATGATTCTCAAGAATTCCTTCCTTTTTACCTTTTTATGCTTCTCTTGAGTTATATGTTTGGAGTTCAAATTTTTTGTTCAGATCTGGTCTTTTCATTAAAAATAAGTGAAATTCACCCATATCATTAAATGTCCACCTTCTTCCCTGAAAGATAATGCTAATTCTAGCTGGATAGCTTATTCTTGGTTGTAATCCAAGTTCCTTTGCCTTTTGGAATATCTGATTCCAGGCCCTTCAATCCTTTAAGGTGGAAGCCAATAGATTGTGGGTGATCCTAATTATGGCTTCTCTGTATTGAATTGTTTCTTTCTAGTTGATTGCAATATCTTTTTATTGGTACAATACTCCTGAAATTTAGCCACAATATTCCTTTGGGATTTAATTTTGGGGTCTCTTTCAGGAGGTGACGGTAAATTCTTTCAATAGCTATTTAACTTCTGATTCTAAAACATTAGGGCAGTATTCTTTCATGATTTCCTGTAAGATAATGTCTAGGTTCTTTTTTTTTTCAATCATGGCTTTCAGGAAGTCCAATAATCCTTAGACTGTCTCTCCTAGATCTATTTTCCAAGTCAGTTGTTTTTCCTAGGAGATATTTCATATATTCTTCTATTTTTTCATTTTTTTGTTTTTGTTTGATTCTTGAAGTCTTGTTGATTCATTCACTTCCATTTGTTCAATTCTAATTATTAGTGTATTATTTTCTTCAGTTACTTTTTTTAGCTCCTTTTGTAATTGGCCAATTGAATTTTTTTGTTCATCGCAGTCTTTTTCCATTTCACCAATTTTGTTTTTCAGTGAATTGGTGTCTTTTTCATATCTCTTTTGTAGGGCATTGTATCCTTTTTGCAATGATCTCATTTCATTTCCTCATTTTTCTTCTAACTCTTTTTTAAAGATTCTTAATGCAGTCTTCCAGGAAAGCCTTGTGAAATGGGGAGCAGCTCATGTCTCCCTTTGTGGCTTCCTTTGGAGTTGCTTTACCTTTAGGAACCTCAGGATCTGAGGTCTATTCTTCTCGCTCTC
>JAJPUD010003749.1:154018-165786 GCA_023553655.1 Myrmecobius fasciatus
ACAAAAGGCAGATCTGCCAAAGCACCTGCCCTCAACCAGGGCAGAGTAGCCTAAGAGTAGAAACTCCCCAGGTGCTTAGAAACTGCCACACTCTGAGTCCCAACTTGGCTTCTTGCCCTGTCTCACTGAGCTGCTGTCTAGGATTGGCAAACTGTCCCCGTCTCCTTGCCCAACTGAAACAGACCTGTTCTGATGTTCTTCCAAGGTAACTTCTTCTGGGAATGTGTTGTACTCCAAGTATTTGAGGATGCTTTGACTCCAGAACCAGTTTAGAGGCTTAATCTGTTGTTGGTTTGAGAGAAGGCCAGAGAAGGTCACAGAGAGTTGTGTCTGCACTCCGCCATCTTGGATCCCCCCCCCCCCCAGTTTCTTTTTTGTCTTTTAATGCTGTTTTTGTTTACATGGTTGAAGTCATTGAGTATTTGAGGTTCTGCTTTCTTTACTGGACATAACTTTATATGCAACTTTATATACAACTCTTTCCATGTTTGATGAATTCTTTATTCCTTATAAAGCAATAAAATTACATCATGTTCATATGCCAGAGTCTGTCCAGTTCTCAAGGTGTTAGGTACATTTTCCATAGATTTTAGTATTATAGAAAACCAACATTTCTTAAGTGCTTACTATGTGCCAGGTACTATGCTAAGTATTAAGATTATTAAAAAAGGCAAAAGATAGTCTCTGTTCTCCAGGAGTTCACAGTGGGGAGACAATATGAAAATTACTATGTACAAATAAGCTATATACAGAATAAATTGGAAACAATCAATAGATTGACTATAAATAATTAGCTATCTAACAATAGATAAACTAGAATGTAAGAGGATTGGAGAAAGGTTTCCTGTACAAGATGGGATTTCAGATGGGACTCTGACTATAAATAAGTTTTTTTATTGTTGGGATTTTGAATAATAACTAACATGCATATAGTAATAGTACCTTACATGGATTATTGCATTAGAATCTCAGATTAATATAAAGCAATTTTTATGAAATATAAACCCAATAGTAGGAAATCTGAGTCAAATTATATGATCAATTTAGTCACTTTTCTTGAGTAATCTTAAATAGTTTTCCAGAATGTTGGCACCAATTATATCCAACAACTTCGGGCTTATTTCAACCAAGTGAATTAATATGCTGTTCTGACATTGAATTTTCCCATCTTTTATCATCTTTGGCTTGATGAGTGTCTTGTGAGGTAATGCCTTTGAGCAGTTTAAATTTGCATTTTCTGATGATTAGTGATTTTTAACATTTTTTTTCCAGATCATTGTTGATAGTCTTCTTCTTTTGAAATATATTTATTCATATCCTTCAGTTACATAATGGACTATATGATGGTAGGAAACTTCATTCCTCTTGACTTTTTGACAGCAGTTTTTTTCATTTAATAATATTTAATGTTTTTCTAAATACATGTAAAGATAGTTAACATTTGTTTTCTCTCTTCCTCCCCTTTTCCTCCTCCCAAGACAACAAGCAATCTGATACAGGTTATAGATGTACAATCATGTTAAACATATCTCCATATTAGTCATGTTGTGAAAGAAAAATCAGAGCAAAAGAAAAAAAACATGAGAAAGAAAAAAGTAAAAATAGTATGCTTAGAGACTTCTATCCACATTCAGTCTTCATAGTTCTTTTTCTGGATATACATGGCATTTTCCATTAAAAGTCTAGTGTCTTAGATTACCATATTGCTGAGAAGAGTTGAGTCCATTATAATTGATCAAAACACATTTTACTATTATTATTATGTACAATGTTCTCTTGACTCTGCTCACTTCACTCAGCATCAGTTCATATTAAATCTTTCCAGATTTTTCTGAAATCAGCCTGCTCATCATTTCTTAGAGAAAAATAGTGTTCCATTACATTTGTATACCACAACTTGTTTAGCCAATTCCAACTTATGAGCATCTCCTCAATTTCCAATTCTTTTGGCAGCAGTTTTTTACAGTGCTGCCTACCCCTTCCTCCCAGATCTTCTCCTCCTTAGGTTTGCATGATTCAACTCTCTTTTGAGTCTCTTCCTTCTGGACTGATTTTCCATTATGGTTTCCTTTGCTAGATTACTATTTATGATTAATTCTGAAACTATGTGTGTTATTTAAGGATCTGTCATGGTCCCTTTTCTCTTCTAGTTTTATACTCTCAATGATCTCATCAACTTTTTTAAGTTCAAGTCTCCTCTCTATGAATCTGATATTTAGATATCAGATACATATTCTACATATCTAGCCATACTAGATATGGAACTAGAGTTTCAGTTCAACATCACCAACTACCTTGATATTTATAACTGGATTTTCAATAAGCCTTTCAACTTATAACTCATCATTCCTTCCCCCTTCTTCCAAATGTCCCTACTTCTGTGAAGGTAACTTCCATACTTCTCTTCACTCAGGTTTGTACTCTTGGAGTCCTCATCAATTCTTTATTGTCCTTAAACTGTCTTTCTAATAGCCAATTATTTGCTTAGTAGTATTGTCTGTATCTCAGCATCATTCCTCACATACCTTCTCTTAATTTGCTTTGCTACCATCCTGTTTCAGGTCCTCAGTACTTCTCAGCTGGACTATTACAACAGGTTCTTAGTAGGCATTCATGACTTTTGTCTCCTCTCACTATGATTCATTCTTCACAGATCTGTCAAAGTAAAACTCCTAAAGAATGAACATGTCATTCCCATCCTTAAGAAACCTAAGTAGCAATTAGGATAAAATACCAACTCTTCCATTTGTAATTGAAGGCCTTTCACAATCTGGCTCTAATCCACTTTTCTTGGCTTTCCACACATTTCTTTTCTTTTCTTCCCAATACCTGGCACAATGTCTAGTACATAAGAAATTCTTAATCAATGCTTGTTTGATTAACTTATACACTCCATGAGAAAATTGTACACAGTAATAGCAACATTGTGTGATGATCAACATTAACAGACTTGGATCTTCTCAGCAATAAAATTATCTAAGACAATTTCAAGACTCATGATGGAAAATGATATCTACATCCAGAGGAAAAAACTGTGAAATCTGAAGATTGAAGAATATTATTTTCACTTTTTTTCCTTTGTTGTAGTTTTCTCCTTTTGTTCTGATTCTTCTTCAACAACATAACATGTAGAAATATGTTTAACCTGACTGTATATTTATAACCTAATTTAAAAAAAATGTATAAACTCCGTGAACCAGCCAAACTAGCCTACTTGTTCTCCAGACACAATGATCTGTTTGTCATCTTCATTCTTTTGCACTGGCTATCCCCCATCCTTGGATAAAGTTACCTCTACTGCTTAGAATCTCTGAGCTTCTTCCAAGGCTCAGTGCACATGAGCTTATACATAGCTTATACATATCTTGATCTCAGTTGCTAGTAACCTCCTGAAATTACTTTGCGTCTATTTTGCATATGATTTCATATGTATCTCCGTACATACACACACACATATATGGCATATATATATACATACATATACATATATATATATATATATATATATATAAAACATTTTTTTGCCTCTCCACTCCCAAAAAGAATGTAAATTCATTAATACCAGGCACGATTACCTTTTTTATATCTCTGACACCTAGGAGTGAACCTGGCACCCCAAATGCATTTAACAATTCTTAGCTGAATGAATGAATAGCTTCTATGGTCCCTTCTATTGAAGTAGGTGAGATAATATTTGTAAAGTGTTTAGCACAATATCTGACAAAATATAGTAGGTGCTATATAAATGCTTATTCCTTTCTCTTAATTTCTTCTCCCCACTTCTATCACTTAAAATTCTGTTATCACTTGTCTATTGCTGAGTATCTCTTAATTGTATGGATTTATGTTAATTCCCTATAGATTTTGGATTTCTGTCACTCGAAGAGACTTTCTAGCATAAAATCTTAGATAGAATTGCATGACTTCCAGGGCTGGGAGAAATATCACAGATATTCCAGTCTAATTCCCTCTTTAGCTAGGAGAGGTGATTGGGGCCGAGAAAGAGGATATGATTTATACCAGGTCATGTCAGGAATGCATGATTAGATTTTATTTATTTAATCTGTGAAAGAGAGAAAAGAGACATATTTTCCTGAATTCAGTAGAAGAGACTTAATGAAGCAATAGGACCTTACATCTGTGGGTTGTTTTGAACAGTTCAAAGTGTTGACATTTGTTATCTCATTTTTATTTTCACAGCCAGACCATGAAGGAGACAAAGCAGGAGTTATTACAGAAACTTAGGTTATTAAGGTCCTTAGTGGCCATCTGTCCTATCTTATCACAAATGCCCTCTACAAAATGAGAGGACCATGGATTTTGAACTGGAAGGGTCATTGGAAGACATAGAGTCCAACTCCTTCAATTTACAGGTGAGGAAACTGAGTCTAGTGACCTGCCCAGAGTCACACAGCTGCTAAGGATCAAAGGTGGGATCTGAATGAAAATCTTCCTGACTCCAGGTCCAGTACCCCATCCACTCAGCCATTCTGCTTCTTGAGTCTGCCTTCAGTAGTCATCCGGCCACTGTTCAAAAACCTCCAGTGACAAAGAACCTCCTACTTCCAAAAGCAACCCATTCTACTTTGGGGCTTGCGCCTTCTTTTGAAGAACAAACATATCTTGTTATTTGCACCTGACAGATGGGAAAACTCAAATATAGAGACTTGTTTAAGGCTATACAGCAAATTAACCAGAGCAGCTCAGAATGCCTGAACCAGAAGGAACTTTGGGGTCTAGGAAGTGCGGCCTCATTCCTTTTCCAGAAGAGGAAGTTGAGATCCAGAGAAGATGTGTCCAAGGTCACATTGAGTTGTTGTATATTTTAGGCTTTTGAGAGGCGGAGTTGTATGATCAGAAATCCAGAAATCCAGATCAGAAAGACCTAGATTCAAATGCCATGTCAGACACATATGGTCTGCCTGGTTATGGACAAACCTCTTAGCCTCTCTGAGGCTGTAAGTAAAAGGAGAGTTTGTGGATCTACATTGGACAAATGAAATATCCTCATGGCAGACAGAGTTGCCTGCAATGATGGAATCACAGGTCCTGATTAATATATATGTTTAAATTGTCTGTATATATGTTGCTTCTCCTAACAGAAAAAGGGAATGTTCCTTGAGGGCAAAGATTGTTCAGTATTGGGGGCTGGAATCTTTTTATCTGCAGAGCGCAAGCATGGAGCCTATCACATAGTAGGTACTTAAATGTTTGATTCATTGACTAATTGTTTGATTAACTTAGGTCTTCTCACTCCAAGTCTAGTTTGACATGAGTTCTTCCATTGCAATGCACTGATAGCAGGGACAAGAATAATAAAATGTCTGTTGTATACAATTCAAGACTTTTCCTCATCTTCTCTCTCTGTCTCTCTTTCTCTTCTCTGTGTCTCTGTCTTTCTTTTCTATCTGTCTCTGTCTATCTCTTCTCTCCTTCCCCCCTCCCCCTCTCCTTTTCTCTCTATTTTCCCCTCTTTCTCCCTTTCTCTCTCTCTCTCTCTCTCTCTCTCTCTCTCCTTCTTTCTCCCTTTCTCTCTCTCTCTCCTTTGTCTCTCTGTTCTCTCTCTCTCTCTCCTTCTTTCTCCCTTTCTCTCTCTCTCTCTCTCTCTCTCTCTCTCTCTCTCTCCTTTGTCTCTCTGTTCTCTCTCAGTCTCTGTCTGTCTCCTTCCCTCTCTCTCTCCCTTCCCCCCCCTTTTCCTCTCTCTCCCTTTGTCTCTCTGTTTCTCTCTGTCCTCTGTCTCTGTCTCTGTGTCTCTTTCTCTCCTCCTTTCCTCTCTCCCTCTCTCTCCCTTCTTCCCTCTCTCTTTCTCTTTCGGTCTCTTTGTCTCTCTCTTTGTCTCTTTCTCTGTCTCTCCCTCTCTCTACTTCTATCTTCTCCCCTCCTTTCTATTCCCTCCCTCCCTATTCTTTTCTTCTCCCCATTCTTTCTTTTTCTTTCCCTCTGACCCTTTCTCTTTCCCTCCCTATTTCCTCCTTCCCCTCTCTCAAACACAAACACACACACACACTCATCAGAAAGATTCAGGCTATATTCCAATTCTGAGAATTTGTCAAAGATTTTGAAAGCTCTCTACCCACCCTCTTACCCCCTACATTGCAGCTTTGGGGAAATCAAAATGTCTGTCAGAGCTGTATATTCATCTCCTTTCATTTTTCCTAATGATTGTAAATAACTTTTGCTAATATGCATAAAAGTCTTTTCATGAGCAGGAACAAAAGGTGAAATGTTAATATAGTTATATTTTGGCTAAGATTGCATAAGGAAGACCTTTTGTTTCCTACCTTTCATCCCAAATTCTGCACTGGTTAATTAAAACTGGCCTGTAGTGAATGAATGGCCTTTTGGGAGGGGGTTCTGACAAAGATAATATGTGTTAGTCAAACACCTCCAATAAATGGAAGATAAATAACTAAGTGAGAAATGAGATGTTGGGGAGAAGGAGAGGAAAAAAGATGGGAAGGAGGGGGGATGGAGAACTTTGTGATAAAATATCAAAGTATTTGACATTTTTCTTTGCTTTTTCTTACACTTGGACTCTTCTAGATGATTAGATTTATATAGCCACTAAAGAGACACTGAATTAATATTATTGTGTCCTTTATGTATTTTATTTCCATAGCACCTAAAGGTTCATTTTCCTCCCCAAATCCCTTCTAAGTAAATATTCAGGTATTATTCTCCTCTTTTTAAGGGGAGGCAATTAAGGCTGAAAGAGGGCAAACTGCTCTGCCTGATAAATGCCAAATGCAGAATTCGAAGATAGCTCTTCTGGTTTCATGTTAACATTTCTCCTACAACACTTCTTGTATCACTTATGGCATCAAACCTGTCTCTGTCCCTGGGGCTTAGTAAAGGTCTCAGTTTGCTTTCTGCCCTCATATAGTCTCCATAAGATAGACTTGGAAAGCATGACTTCTAATGTGGTAGAAGACCAGGCTTATCAAGAGATTTTTGTTTCTCTCCACTTTGTCTCACCTGGCCACAAGGGGGAGAAGAAGAGATACTTTTCTATATGTAAAGAGACAAATGGACATCCCCCTTGACTTTTTTTCTCCTGCGCTTTTCTCCATGCTTTGTCAGATTTGCCTGGTGAGAAAAAGAAGCAGTTTCATTGGTCATGTTGGTTCAGAGTATGTGTCCTACCTATCTCTACTTTTAGTTTTGGTCATTGCAGAGACCTTGGGAGCTCTGAATTTGGATGAGCTTTGAGGCAAGGTCAGCCCTATGTCCAGAGTAAGAAGTTACTCAAAAAGGTATGGTTTAAGAACCAGTAATAATGGGGCAGCTAGGTAGTGCAGTAGATAAAATGTCTGGCCTGGAATTATCTTCCTGAGTTCAAAACTGATCTAAAACACTTACTAGTTGATACTTGCCCCAGTTTCCTCATCTGTAAAATGAGCTGGAGAAGGAAATGGCAAATGACTAATATCTTTGTCCAAAAAACTCTAAGCAGGGTCATGAAGAGACAGACATGACTGAAGGACTCAATAACAACAAAGAATAATAATAACAGTAATTTATAGGACTGGTGCTCTATCTACTGCATCATCTAGTTGTCCTTGAAATCACAGATTTTGAACTGGAAGATGACTTATAGATTATCAAGTACAAACTCCTCTTTTTTAAAGATAAGGTAACTGAGGTCTATAAATAATTAGGACTACACAATTAGTGAATATCTGTGGCAGGATTAAAATACAAGTCTTCCTGACTTTAAATCCAACACTAACCACTATACCATGTTGCCTCTCAACTATCACTATTCTCATTTATAAATGAGGAAACTGAAGTTCAAAGAGACATTGATTTTCCAAGGCAGTAACATTAACATGATTCAGAGTGGAAAACCTCAAAAGCAGGTCCCTCTGCCTCTAAATTTTCCAAACAATTGCATAGAGATACATCTCCAACATATTTTTTTTACCATATCTAAAATGTGTGGACATTTTATCTAAACCAAGAAAAGGATGTGTGAAAAAACATTTATGGAAAAGAGAAAAGAAATCTAGTTTTCTGATCCTAGAATTTCAGAACTGGAAGAGTTTTAAAAAGATCTTATGGACCAAAATTCTCTTTCTACACAGGATGACACTGAGAACCAGGAAGGGCAAGTGAATTTACTCATGTTGTACCAGCAGGGAAAAAGAGCAGAATTAGATTCCACAGACCCTGTATCTCTTCTTACTACATCATTTTGCTTCATCCCCTAAAGAAGAATTAGGTTCAATTTCACTTAAGTCCATCTGATCCATGCTTTTCTCTTTCTCTTTTTTGTTGTTGATCCAATGGTTATAATTTGGCTAGAGAAGTAAGATTCTCTACCCCATTCCATTTAGGGCTAGACTATTATTCTCAAGCTTTCTTCCATAGAGGATACTCTTTGAGTTATAAAGAAAACTCTGAGGAAAGAAGCTGCAAACTCCAAAGGGATCTGACAAATTCCCTCACTCACTTTCCTTGGTCAGTGTTTAGACCAGTTGAAGTTGCCTTTGTTCTTCATTCTACTTCTTTTTTCATCTTCTGGAAATACTGAGCTTGAAGAGCTCAGAACCTCATGCAATTTTGGGGGAAATGCCAAGTCCCTAGGAGTTAATTAGTACAATTTAAAACATCTCCTGAAATATTTATACTATCTTTCTCTGAGAGAACTTCGTATCACAAAACAAAGGCAGGTGAGTCTATACTACCTTCCCATCCAGAACCCTCTCATTTTCTGAAGTGAAATCTAAGGAATGTCTTGAATAAGTATGGATCTCAGTTTCCTGATCTGTAAAAAAAAAGAAAGAATGAATGAAAGAAAAGAAAAGAAAAAGAAAAAGAACATAGAACTAAATAATCTCCAAAATCCCTTCTTGTCCTGACATTTTGTGAGTCTCTGAAATCAATTTGCTTCTCTATATGTCAGTTTAACAATCTGTAAAATGATAATAATACTTGTTCTATTTTACAAATTTAGTATAAAAACCAAAATGAATGCCTTGAAAAGTATATAAGTAGCAAAGTAGGGAGAACACTGGAGTGGGAGTCATCCAAGAGAGTTGAGATAAGTCACCTCTCAGTTTGCTCTTCTACAAGATATTAGTATTGGAACAAAATACTCAATGACAATTGTAATCTAGTGTTCGATAAACCCAAAGACCCCAGTTTTGGGGATAAAAACTCACTATTTGACAAAAACTGCTGGGATTATTGGAAACTAGTCTGGAAGAAATTAGGCATTGACCCACACCTAACACCATATACCAAGATAAGGTCAAAATGGATTCATGATCTAGGCATAAAGAATGATATTATAAACAAATTAGAACAATGTAGGATGGTTTACCTCTCAGACCTGTGGAGGGGGAAGGAATTTGGGACCAAAGAAGAACTAGAGGTCATCATTAATCACAAAATAGATAAGTTTGACTATATCAAGTTGAAAAGTTTTTGTACAAACAAAATGAATGCAGACAAGATTAGAAGGGTAGCAGTAAACTGGGAAAATATTTTTACATCCAAAGGTTCTGATAAAGGCCTCATTTCTAAAATATATAGAGAATTGACTCAAATATATAAGAATTCAAGCCATTCTCCAATTGACAAATGGTCAAACGATATGAACAGACAATTTTCAGACGAAGAAATTGAAACTATTTCCGGTCACATGAAAAGGTGCTCCAAGTCACTATTGATCAGAGAAATGCAAATTAAGACAACTCTGAGATACCACTACACACCTGTCAGATTGGCTAAAATGACAGGAAATGATAATGATAGCTGTTGGAGGGGATGTGGGAAAACTGGGACACTGATACATTGTTGGTGGAACTGTGAACGGATCCAACCATTCTGGAGAGCAATTTGGAGCTATGCTCAAAGAGTTATCAAACAGTGCATACCCTTTGACCCAGCAGTGTTTCTACTGGGCCTATATCCCAAAGAGATTTTGAAGGAGGGAAAGGGACCCACATGTGCAAAAATGTTTGTGGCAGCCCTTTTTGTAGTGGCAAGAAACTGGAAATTGAAAAGATGCCCATCAATTGGAGAATGGCTGAATAAATTATGGTATATGAATGTTATGGAATATTATTGTTTTGTAAGAAATGACCAACAGGAGGATTTCAGAGAGGCTTGGAGAGACTTGCATGAACTGATGCTGAGTGAAATCAGCAGAACCAGGAGAACATTATACACAGCAACAAGACTATACGATGATCAATTTTGATGGACATGGTTCTCTTCAACAATGATGTGATTCAAACCAGTTGTGCTGCGATGAAGATAGTCATATACATCCAGAGAGAGGCCTGTGGGAACTGAGAGTGAACCACAACACAGCATTTTAACGCTTTCTGTGAATATTTCCATGCATTCTGTTTTCCTTCTTAGGTTGTTTTTTTTCTTCTTCTCTTTCTAGATCTGATGTTTCTTGTGCAGTAAGATAACTGTATAGATATGTATACATGTATTGTACTTGTCATATAATTTATCCTATCTAGCATGTATTAGATTAACTGTCATCTAGGGGTGGGGGGCAGGGGGAGGGAAAGGAAAAGCTTGGGAAAAAAAAGTTTTTTTTGCAAAGGTCAATGTTGAAAGGTCACTCATATGTTTTGCAAATAAAAAGCTTTATTTAAAAAAAGATATTAGTATTGGATTAAACAATACCTCTAGTTTTGATCACTTTTCTAACCTGTTTTTTTATAATCATGCTAATTCACACATTGTTTTTAAAACCTTATTATGCCTATCCATTGGTAAAAGCATCACAGGTAGCTTTCTGGAAACAGGATATTTTTTCTAACCTGATTTCTAATCATCTAAATTTTTTTATCATAATGTTTAATTGTTGCTCTGTTTTCCTCCATATCTATGACTACTCATTAACCCATGTCCCCTCATCCAAGAGTAGAAACCATATTGTAAACAAATATGTATTACCAAGCAACACAAATCAACACACTAATGACTTCTGAGAACACATGTGATTTTATATCTCTAAATTACCATCTCTCTGCCAAGTGGTGGGAAGATAGGTTTCATTACTTTTTTCTTTTTCATCATTCTTTTCCTTTTCACCACTCCTTTCTTTTTTCCATCACTTTTTAATCATTTTTTTTTCTTTTTAATCACACATCTTTTTCATAGTTCTTTTAATGGTCACTGATTTGGTCAGAGTTTTTAAATTTTTTTTTGGTCTTTCAAAGTTATTTCCTCCCACATTCATTGTGTCAATCACTTTTCAAATAAAAATTCTCTGGACCTTTGTGTGATAACATCACTCTGCTAACCAAATAGAAAACAAATTAAACGATTTCCTTTCTACTGGAAACCTCAAAGATAAGCAGGCAATATAACAGAAAGTGAATTAGCTATGGGATCAGAAATCTCAGGGCTCAAATTTGAGTTCTCATCCTAGGTTGTTCATCTCTCAAGATTTCTTAATCTATATAATAAAGCAAAAGGCAATATAGTGTAATGCATTAGAAGGTCAGCCTTAAAACTCTGAAAGATCTGAGTTCAAATCCTTCATCATATTACTGTGAGCAAAGAACCAAATTAGTCAACTTGTCAGTATGCTAATTTACATCAATGAAAGGCTTTTCCATATCAGGAGTTGCCCATACCAATGAAATCACAGATCTGTATATCACATATATCCATATGTACATGTGTATATCTGCATACATAAATATATTTGTATATAAAATATATGTTATCTAAAAAAACAAAACACACCATATCTAGGGGGAGGGGGAAAGGAAAAAGAGAGAGAGAGAGAGAGA
>JAJPUD010003749.1:165796-198914 GCA_023553655.1 Myrmecobius fasciatus
AGAGAGAGAGAGAGAGAGAGAGAGAGAGTCTCTAAGGTCCTATCCAAATTCCGTGAGGATTGTTTATCACCTCCCAGGGAGACTTCTTGCACATCTTTCCAAACATAGTTTAAATGCCACATCCCACACAAGGCATTTTCAGTTCTCTATGTTTTTCAGCACTCTTTCTCTGCCTTTTTGGAAATAATATAGTTCATTTATTTTCTTGTATATACATTGTAATCCTCACCCCCATCCTCCACCCCAATATTTCTGCCCTTCAATAAAAGCTCTTTGAGGAGACCTTTCTTGTTTTCTTTGGATCACCAGTACTTTGTAAAGGACCTTGCATATAGTTAATACATTATTATATATTATTCTCATTTTCCCAGAATATTCCTTAAGAGCAGGGATTACTTTTTAATTTTGCTTCTGTATCTTTGGTACTTTGTAAATGGTAGATATTTAATAAATGCTTGTTGACTTGGATTAAATTGAATTGGATGACTGGGTGAATAGAACTGGATTGGAGCAAAAATGGTAACAAGACACATCTCTCAACAACTGTAATCTTTAGAAAAGAAAAGATCTTTTCAGAAAAGGAAGATTTAATATCCCCCAAGCTAAAACATCTTTGTCTTGCTTATCTGGTGTGTTAGATCAGGGGTGATTATGAGTCTGGGGACTGGGGGAGCTAACTAGCTTTAGTATGAAAACTAAGGTTTATTGGAGAAAAACGCTCATCTGTTAATGTAGTAGACATTTAACAAAATCTTTCAACATGCCTGTTATCCCAGGGAAAGGAAAAGTAGAGTAACAACTTTGGAGTTATTGAAGAGACCACAATTGAATTTGCCACAAGTGCCCATTACATTTTCTCCCAGAATGATTTTAAGAAGAACCAGAGAGACAGGAAACTACTGTACCTTCAAATACTCTCTTCTCTCTAATAATCTTTCAAGTATCATTATAGCCCTGGGAATGTTTCCTGCTAAGGCACTGATGTTGGTACTACTTCTACCAGGTATGGTTGGATTTTGTGCCTTCCTCATTCCTCTGACCCAGATCCAGAAAATGAAAACAGATCTCTTCAGTTATTATTGAAAAATTATCACCAGAGAAGCATGTAAGGTAAGGAGTTTAGAGGGACTCTTAGATGGAAAAAAATCTGCTTCGTGATTTATAAAATAAAAATGACAGAACACTGTTCTATTGATTCTTTCCCTGTTGTCACACAGTTGGGTAGATAAATTCTTCTTGAAGGGTTTACACAAATTACTAAATAAAATTGTCCAAGTAATGCCTCTGGAAAATGTAGTTTACTCTTGAGCCAGAGGGAATGGGAATGATTAAAGAGAGGGCTTTGGGTTCTGGTTTTTCTCATTCCTCAACTGATCTTTCCTGACTAAAACTGAATACAGAGAAGATTGGGTACTGAGGAGAAGTTGCAAAAGGTAAATAGATCCTTTCCAAAAAGCTTAAATTTGTGCTTCATAGAATGGTATAAAATCCTATCATGACTTTTCTAAGATTAAAAAAGATCTTGGATCATGATAATTTGATGATGAAATGCTCCAAGTCTGTCCCCATGCCACCTCTAGTTTACTTACCATGATTATATTAATTTCAAGAGTGGGCTTATGTTGGGGAAAAGATTAAGTTAGAAAGTAGTGTTTCATTGTTGTGGAGTCATTTTTTAGTCAAGTCTGACTCTTCATGACCCCATTTGGGTTATCTTGGCAAAGATACTAAAGTAGCTTGCCATTTCCTTCTCCATCTCTATCTTCAGAGATGAGGAAATTGAAGCAAAACAGAGTTAAGTGACTTGCCCAGAATTACACAGCTAGCTCAGATTTGAACTCAGGTCCTGAAAGAAGACCTGATCTTCTTTCCATTGTGTCACCTACCTGCCCAGGAAATAGTGGATATGTGTCCAAAAATGTTTTTTTTTAAAAACATGTTCAACAGAAAACAAAAAGAAGTACAAAGAAATATAGATGGCAATACAAATATAGAAATTTTGTTTATACCTTGTGAAAGTAAAATTTAAAAAAAAAACAAATTATAATAGAAATTTTTATAAAATCCCCCTTTTTATTTCTATATTGAAATGTGTTTTTTGGTAACTCAAGCCAATTCAATTCAACAGGTACTTATTGAAGTCCTACTTTGGGTTAACACTGTTACCTACTATAGGAGAAAAATAAAAGTATGAACTAACTCGTAATTAAATCAGACTTCTTGCTGTTCTCTATCTCTTGATTTCCTTAGTGCCTTTGGACAGGTTCACTTCTGACCTTGGAAAGAACCCTTATTCAATTCCTCTGAGCCTCCATATAAGGCACTTTAACTTGGGAAAGTCTCATGGACTGTTTGGATCTGTTTCCTGATCTATAAAATAAACTTCATGGCCAAGATGATCCTTTTTAGATACATTCTAGCTCAAATACCTCTAGTTTAATGGTCTAAAGAATAGGGATTCTTTGGTAAGATATGAGCCAGTTATCTTTTCTCATGTTTATGTTATTTGCCTTTGGGAGAAGTAAGTGTACAAAAAGTAAAAACAAACATATCTAATACTTTCTATATTTCCTTATATATCATCTAATTCAACATGCTGTAGCTTCCCTGGGTCATTAGTTGGAAGTAATACCTCTCTCCTCTCATATCACTCAGGACTCTCCTATATCCTTATCAGATTTTGATCTGAATCATGATGATCAGTGCCCATGAGAGGCAACACAGTTCACTGGAAAGAACACTGGATTGCAAATCAATGGAACTTGGATTCAAATCCCACTTTGGACACGTTCTAGAAGAGTGATTTTGGGCAAATCACTTAATTTCTCTGAAGTTCGGGTTCATCATCTTTAAAGAGTGACAACTGAATAGAGTTGTTGTAAGATTCAACTTAGATAATTTATTTTAAGATACTTGTAAAACATGCTACAAGGGTTAGCTATTATTATTTTAGTCTTATGACTTTCCAAGATTGTAATGGTTTGAGAGTAGGAATAGAATAATTTTTGTACCCTTAGAACCTAAGATAATCTTTTATTTTGCATAGACTTGGTGCTTGATAAATATTTGTTATATTAAAATAAATTGAACCATCCCAACTCCCTTTGGAGTGTTTGAGGAGGCAAGATGAATGAACACCCTTGCAGGTCAGAATGAGAACATGAAGCACTTTTTGTATTAGTCTCAAATGAGTCATACAATCAATCAAATGGCACCATACTAGAATAGTCAGAAAAATAAATGGGATAGACAAATAAAAATGACATGATCCCTACCTTCAAAGAGCTTACATTCTAATGGGGACAATGATATATAAATATGCATTCATAGAGAATATAAAATAATTTGAGGGACACGAGAAGCTAGGAAAAGGATCAAGCAAAGCCTTGTGTAGGAAGGGGTCCTTAAGCTGAGTTTTTTCAGACAGCTACAGGCAATTTAAGAAGCAAAGGTGAGATGGGAATGCAAGTCAAAAATGGGAGACAGCTAGTGCAAAGAGATACAGAAGAAAGAATGTTGTTTATAAGGAATAACAAGTAGTCCAGTGTGGCTGGAATGTTAATTACATGAAAGAGGGTAATATGGAATAAATCTGGAAAGGTCAGCTGGAGCTAGATTATAAAGAGCTTTGAAAGCAAAGAAAGCCTTTTGCACTTTATGTTTTAGGCAATGAAGAACTGCTGAAGTTTCAAGAGCAGGGAAATGACACACTTTGGCAGCTGTGCCAAAGACAGTTTGTAGAAATGGGAAACTGGAGAGGGGGAGTCCAAATAGGAGGCTATTGGAATGATCCAGGCAAGAGGCCCAAATTAAAGTGAGTATTGTATGAAGAAAGACTAATTCAGGAGATGTTTTGGAGATAGAATTGATCTAGCTACTGATTGGATAAAAGGGATGAGAAAGAGCTGAGATAATGGAAAATGACTATCAGGCTTCAGTCCTAAAAGGATGGTAGAGCTTTTGACTGAAATAAAGAGATTAAGAAGAGAGGTAGGTTTTGAACTGCTCCAATGAGGAAAAAGATACCTGCTTTGGGAGGTAGTGAATTCCATGTTACTGCAGGTCTTCAAGCAGAGGCTAAATGAATACTTTTTCAGAAACTAGTAGAGATTATTATTAGCAGTGGGTGCCTTAATTCCTTTCTAACTCCAAGATTCTATGACTCCGTATTGGAAGCAGGGGTAAATATAATTGGTGTGGAGCAAAAGGGTCAAATATAGGGACTGGAAGCCCAGGTTAAACTGTAATTGGGGAATACTTTACAAAAATAAATAAAAATTTAATAAAACATAGATGTTACATTTTAAAAACTAAACCAATAAGCAACAAAGAACCTCATGTGCAGATTAGTGGCCCCATTTTGATTTGAGTTTGACCCCTCTGGTAAAAAAGACAGTAAAAGGGCCCACCTGGTTGAATGCAACAGTAGATTTGCCCAAAGGAGGAATGAAAGATAAGGCTAGAAAGACACTAGGTCCAGATTTAGGCAGGATTTTGAATAACAGGCCAAGGAATTTGGACTTTTTCCTCTTGACAGTGAGATTTCAAAGCTGGGGAAGCAGATGATCTGAGCACTGCTTTAGCAAGATTAGTCTGGCAGTGATGTGCAGGAGGAATTGGGGCAGGGGGAAGGGAGAAAGAAAGAAGATTCAGAGCACAAATAAAAACAATTTGGAATTCAAGGGAGTGATCCAAGAGCACACCTGAACTGCAGGAGAGCAGCACAGTCAGACAATGGCCAGTGGGCTTGCTGTGCCTGGGATTGGGCCAAGGATATTTTTGGAATGCAGGCAATGGTCAGAACACTATGGCATAAACACTAACAAAGGGACACGGTGAATCCTCCGCCAGCCCTTGCTCTCCTACCTTGGAATTGTGGAATTGTCTTGTGCCCCCTTGGTGGGAAAGAATATTGGAGTGCAATGAAAGAAAGTTTTCATCCAGAAGTTTAGAGCTGAGTATCCTTAAGCACCTCCCAAGAGCACTCATAATTTTTAAAACTCTGAAGATGCCTAATGCATAATTTGTCTATGAGGACCCTTGAGCAGTGAACAGTCTTGGAGCTCTGAGATATTTAAATGTGTACCACAGTGCTCCATGCATTTGCCTCCTCTCCTCATTGTGACTAAAAGCCAGTCTAATTAGATGATGTTTAATCCATTTATTAACTCCCCAGGAGATCCTGTCTTGGTCACCAGGGCTCTGGGTTTGTCACTAGGAGGTCTTTATGAATAATAGGGGCACATAAAGGTTTTAGTCTAAGGAGCATTAGCTGGGAAAAATATTTTTTTCTCCTGCTTTAAAACAAAACAAAATAACAACCTGCTCATAACTGTGTAGTTCTGGCTTGGGCATAAGGGCAATGAATGTTTCTGTAGCTTAACAGATGAATAACAATCCCAGCTCAGAAACAGTAGGGGTCTCAACCAGGAGAAATGACTTCTTCAGGACTCCTTGCTAAGGAGTCAAGACCAGCCAAAGGGGTTCAGAACTTGCACTGGTAGAAATTTACTCTACCTTTTCTCCCACACTTATCTTCCACACATTTCGCCCTTGCCCTTCCCTTCTGATACACAGATGGCACTCTGATGGCACTGGTGTGGATAGCCCCTTCCCTGGAACAAATGGTGAGTTTTCTCATTCTGTGGGATTCTCATCCATGTTCTCCCATAAATCTTCCATTAAAGCTCTAACCCACATACTAGAGGCCTTCCTCCTATTCATTTATATTCCATGAGTACTAGCATAACCCTTGGGCTTTCTCCTGATTAACCTTCTTCTTTTTTAAACAGAACAGGTCTGCTTCCCAGAGAGATATCTTCTGAATGGTATTTTTTATATGAGCTCTCAAGTTCAGGACTTCATTTTTTTCTTATAGATTTATGAAATTGGGCAAGTTGCTTAAGACTCCTGAAATGCAATTTTTTTTTTCAACTGTAAAATGGGATTATGGTTACTTACTCTACATATCTCATGGTATATGGAGAACCATATAAGAAATAGTACTATGTAAATGCCTACTCTTAATACAATTGAAGAGTTCTTGAAAGTTTGAATCCTTGCTTTGCTGTGCTCATAGAGACTGAAGAGAGTTAGAGCCTGCCTCTGTGATTTCACTGTTACATGGAACTTCTAGATGAGAAGGTCTCTAGACCAATTCAAGTCTAGACCAATTCACTACAACTTAAGGTTTTTACATAATTCATTAGAATGATCCTCAAAATATGAGGCTTCCAAGATAATCTACAAGGTCTAAGTTATTTTTATAACAATAAAAAGATGTTTTCATTTTTAATATTAATATAATAATAATAATTAAATGACTCATGATGTTGGGGTCAAGGTAGAGTGTGATCTACTGTGGCTGATTGGTCCAATAAGAACCTGGACAACTCTACCACAGGTTGGGAAGAAATAATCCATTTGGGGACTTGGGATGGAGATGTCTCTAAATTTGTGCATCTCATATTTCCTTTGTACTGATACTAGGACACATAAACAAAAGCTCTTTGGGGGAATGAGGGGGTTAACCTCAACATTTTTAAGGGTGTAAAAGGAGTCCTGAGACCAAAACATTTGAGGACCTCAGTGGTCTAGAACACTAAATTTAAATAGCTTCCCTCAGGTCAAGAAGTCAGTAACCATCAAAGAGGAGATTTGAATCCATCACTTGGCTCTAAACTGGGCTCTTGACCCAGCATATAATATGGTTTTTTGGCAATGCACATAGTAGGCATTTACTAGATGTTATCTGGATTGAATTGGATTTGTTCTATCTGCAGTGAACTTGATTAGAATGAGATGAGTTTCCTTTGCCAGCAGGAGAGGCTTAGGTTAGCCATGAGGAAGAACTTTTTGGCAGCATAGGTTATGAGTCATTGGAACAGGATTCCTGGGGGAGGTGGTGCAATCTCTATTTCTGGAGGCCTCTCAAAATTAATCTCTTCCTTATCTAAACTTCCATATTGTGGACTGTCTGAACTACTCATTTTTGCACTTATCACATTTTTTTTGGCCCATAACCATAATTTTATCAGTGTAGGGAGCACCCAGTGAGAAAACTCTCTATATCATGGCAGGCAAGCAATTTATAATCTCAGAGAATAGCCTTAGGCATAAAGAGGTTAAGGGACTTGCTTAGGGAAATTATTTATATATATATATATATATATGTATATGTATAAATGTGTGTGTGTGTTATATGTATGTAGCCAGCACGTCCCAGGAATAGGACTTCCACACAGGTCGTCCTGACTTTGAGGCTGGCCCTCCATTCCTGCCAAGACTCTTTACAAGTTTCAGGAGCATTTATTCTGGTTTTCCAACCAGACTGTACACTTCTTGAGGGCAGGGACCATTTTAGAATGATGATGATGATAGCATGTCCCGCTTATCGGATGCTTTAGAATCTCCAAACCATTTTCACCCTCGATTAAATAATTTGTTCCTCATGAATACTACTGGGATAGGCAGGTCATGCTGTCGCTCCACTTTAAAGAAGGAAATTGAGGCTGGAAAGAGAGAAAGTGATTTTCCCAGGATCACACGGCAGCAAGAGCAGGAGCAGGACTTGGATGCAGCACAAACCGGATGCCAAATCCAAGACTCCTTTCTCTCCAGTGACTTTCTCTCCAGTCACAAGTAGTACATGAGCTGACAGAGCACAGATCACAGCTTAGAGCTGGAAGGGATCTTAGAAGCCCCAGGATGGTTATACAACTCAGGAAGGTCACACGGAGAAGTCAGCCTCAGAAGCAGGACCCAAGGGTCCTCTGAATCCAGGGCCATTGGAGCCTGGGCCATATAATCACGTGATCATTGATTTAGTATTAGAAGGAAACTGGTCCCTGATTCTTCATGAGTCCAACTGTTCACAGGGATTTCTAGGGGTGGTTTGCTCTTTCCCTCTCGAATTCAAGTTGGAACTCTGGGGTCTCTGACTCCAGCACTTGCAGCCTACCCCCTGTGTCACCTAGCTGCCTCACAAGGAACTTCAGAGGCCACTTAGCACCACTCTCCTCCTCCCTTTTTATAAGTGAGAACACAGACACAGAGAGCTTAAGCAGTTCTCCAAGGCTAGTGCCCTGGCCACTATATGCACCCAGTGCTTTCCTCATATAACAAAATGTCTCTAAGGGCTGGCAAAGTAGAAGAGCAATATCGAGCTGCTGAATTGACTTGGGCTGAATTTGACTATGGGATGGTTTGGGTGCAATTGGACCTGGAGACAGAGGATGGATTAAATGTCTTCCCAAGGTGACTTTCATCCCCAACCCAGTTCTTGTCTTTGCAGATGAATCCATTCATGGTCTAAGTGAAGATCCATTGTTCAGTCCTTCCAAGTCTTCTATAAAAGCAGGCCACTGGCTGCAATGCGACACCCCGGGGGGGCTGCAGCCATTCCAGCTTCGATCCCTCCCTTTTCCTCCTCTCCTTACCTCATCCACCTCCCCAACCAAGTATAAATAGGCCCAGGACTCCCCCCTCCCCACCCCGCCTAGCACTGTGCAGCCATCTGCCAGGCGGTGCTCCAGCCCTGTGTTACTGGGGAGTGGGCACGGTGCCACTGAAGCTTATAGGCATGAGGGCCGGACGGCTGGGCGAGCATGTGTGGGCACCGCATGGGCCTGGTGAGGACGTGCAGCTCAGCCCGGGGTTCCCAGAGCAGGGGAGGGGAAAGGGAAGCAACCATGTGGCATGATTGATTGATGGGGGGTGAGAAGTTGGGGAGACCTCCCTGGAGGCAGTTCTTCTCCTGTATAGCTGCTAAAAGTCCTGTAATGAGATGAAAGAGGCATTGTTGGGGTTAGAGAAGACTGGAAGGGTGAATCATTTCAAGAGAGCATTGAATCTGTATTCTTTTTCCCATGCTTATACCCTCACCCAGGCAGAGTGATTCCTCCCTTCCCAAATTGTCCAAGAGCATTGTATCTGGATTTTCCCTCTGCTTTTATCCGATTTTGCCTTGGATCACACTTTTCTCATGTGGGTTTAGCATCCTCTTCCAGCCCTGAGTTTGTGGTAAGCTCCCTGAGAGCAAAGGGCAGGGTTTGTATGGCTTCTCATCTCTGCTCTGTCAAAGGAAAATAAATTTTGATTACTGAAATGCAAGATATCTTGGGTTAGATTTGATTCTTAAGGACCACATCTTAAACCCAAATCACTCTGGCTTTCATTGATTGGCCAACAATAGGTCTCAGCCCAAGCCCCCTTGGTCATTGCTTGGGCTCTGAGGGGTCAAAATGTATAAATAGCATTTGTTTCTGTTCTGGCCAAACCCTGAGGGTCTTCCCCTCCCAGATTGTAAAAGAGGTCATTCTTTGCCTCATTTCTTACCCAACCTTAATCACTGAATATGTGTTGCCTCAATCAAACTGAGACCTGAAAAGGACCTTAGCTTAAAAAGGTCAGGGTCTCTCACAGCATCCCTGGTCATCTCTAGTCATCCTGATTTGCATCTGGCTACTGGACCCAGACAGCTCTGGAGGGGAAAATAAAGCTGTGACCTTTGCACAGCCTTCCCTCACTTAAATCCAATTTACTTGCAAGTCATGACATCACCTTTCTGATGTCATGGTCCTCTTCAGAATGAATGACAAATGACAATCCCTTGCTGAACATGTACCAAGTATAGATTTAACTTATGTTTGCTGAATTAAATATATTTAATGGGCCACTAGGTTTATTATCAGAAGACCTGGATTCAAATTCTGACTCTGCCATGTGATCTTTGATGCTATATTCCCTCCTTGGGTCTAAAGTTCCTCATTTAGACAGGCTATTCTCTCAAATCCCCTTGCAGCACTTCATTCAGTACCTGGCACTTAATGCCAGCTGACTGCCTGCCTGACTTCCAGTCTTTAAATCCTGTGGACCTAAAGCTGTAGTAAAAGCTTGCTCTGTAAGACCATGAGAGGCTCAAACAGAGCCCTTTGGTTAGGTTTATAAACTTAGTACTTCTACAAAAGTTCATTCTCTTTCTTGGGATCCTTGAGAGAAGTCTCTACAGGGAAGAAGGCTACCATCATCATTATCTGAGACTTATTAAATAAAAGGCACTGCTCTAGGATCTGTGAAGGATGCAAGGAAGAACAGGGCATTCATAATTCACATTTAGACCAATGGGATTCAGAGCTATAAAGACTAAGACTGAGAAGAAATCTTTGAGGTCAGGTAATCCAACCACTTCATTTAGAAGGGAAATTACTTGTTACTCAGATTTACACAGTAAATAGAAGCAGAATTTGAACACAAATTCCTTGGGTTATAAATGCAGTGTGCTCTCCACTAAAGCATTCAAGGTATTTAATTGGAGTAATGAGTTTTAATTTTTTTCAAAAAATTCAACCAACCTAAATCACAACCCCAGTATAAGCAAAATACTGTATTAGGCATGAAGGGAGATGTAGTTAAATTTTATATAGTTCATTAAATATTGCAAAGTATTTTACATATTTTATCTCAGTTGATTTTCTTAATATCCCTGTCATTTTACAGATGAAAAAATCGAGGTAAATGATTTGCCTGGAGTCATACAATGAGTAAGTATCTGAAGAAGGATTTGAACTCTGGTTTTCCTACTCCAAATCTAATTGAATGCACCAGATTGTACCAACTAGATGCCTCATTTGTTTTTAGAAATTACAGTTTAGTTATTGCTTTCAGACTATGCATTTCCATTTCAATGGAGCCTTTTTAGACACAAATAACTGAGAGATAATTGAGGGAATTAAACAGGGGAGCAGCTAAGTTTCCAATTAATGATTTGCTTTGGCTTTTGTTTATCTTTGTGAGACAGAAAAAGACATGTATAGAGTTAATATTTGACATTTTCAAATTTATTTTTAAACAACATAGCAAAGGTGGTCTGGGAGGCAGAAAGACCAGGATTTAAGTACCACTTCTGACCCACATCAGCTATATGACCTTGAACAAGCTCCTATTCTCTCACCATCCCTTAAACACCATAATTGGTGGAACTGGTTCTGATCAGCATTGGTAGTAGTAGTTTGTTACATTACTCTGATAAAATCAGAGGAATTTTTTTCCCATTTGCTTGGTTGTTTTTTAAGGCCTAAATGGTTTTAATTCCTAGAAGAGGTTGGAGGAGGAAGATATGTATCAGAGATGTAGAAGATAGAATCTCTGCTCACTAAAGCTTTCAGTCTAGTGAGGATTCATTGAACTTAAGAACTAGAAGAAGCCTTAGGAATCAATTAGATTTAGACCCCCATTTTATTGAGGAAGAAAATGAGATTCAGATACTTGACTCACCCAAACACACATGGAGAGTAAGTAATAGAGGTTGGGAGGGATTTGAACATCTTAAATCCCAGACTTTTTCTGCCATCATGATGTCGTCCAAGATATCCACACAGATGAGAAACCTCGGCAATCCAACCCTGTCATCAGAAATTACAGAGATATTTCACAGATGAAGAAACAAAGTCTTGCCCCTTCTAGGGCAGACATCAGTCAAGTTGGAAGCAGCTCTGGGCACCAGAGCTCCTTGATCCAGCCTGATGCAGCTTTTGTTTTTACCTGCAGCTTGCAAAGGGAAGTGATGTTCCTGGCTTGTCTCATCATTTGGGGAGCCCACTGGTATCATTTGTCTCATGTGCACTCACAATGGATTGCATGATTGGACTGCCGCAGTAACATTAACAAACCTAATGCTTTAAAATAAAAGCTAATTGATTGAAATTAGACTGTCAGCAACAGCTGTAAAATGACAAAAACAAAGCACTTAGTTAACTGACAAAGTATGTGTTAAACTGGGAGGGACTGCTAATCTGAGAACAATGCAAATAAAACACTGAGAGAAGGATAATAGTAGCATTTTAGTAATGGAAGTAAATTTATAGATCAAATAATCCAGCTGCCTTCTCCCCTCTCTCCCCATATTATAATCATGTGGTCGTTTTTATTCTGAAAGAACACTCCTAGTAACAAGGAAATCACTATCTCATGAAGGCAACAGAAGAGAACAAGCATTTATTAAGCACCTACTTTAGGCATTGTGCAAAATAATTTACAAATATTATCCCCTGTGATCCTCACAAGAATCCTCAAGGTAGATGCTAGTACAGTTGAGGAAACCGAGGAAGACAAAAATCAAGTGATTTGCCCAGGATTATACAACCACTAAGTGTCTGAGGCCAGATTTGAACTCAGATCTTCCTGAGGAAGGAAGAGTCTGCGCATTCCCCAAAGCTAGCTTTCTAATTATTCTGCCAACAAGCTGCACACTCAAGAAAACATCCATATGGGAATTCTTCCATATAGTGATACAAATTCTGCTTCCCTCTAACTTCCAGCTCTAGCCACTTTGTCTACATTATAGAGGCAGAACACCTGGGTTCTGCTGCAATTAGCTTTCTGTGTGAATATAAGCTAGTTGCTACACCTTGAGACTCAGTTCTGTACAACATAGGGATTGGACTAAATGATCTGAGTCCCTCGCATTTGAACATTATCACATTCTTAGTCTGATCCTTCCTCCACATTTTAGCCCTTAAAGAATTTTAGAATAGCCATTCCATTCCACATCTATAAAATGATAGCATTGCTAGAAGCCACCTCTGAGACTTCTCCCAAATCTGGGTCTATGATTCTATAATGGGTTCCCCTAAATTTTCTATTTGTCCCCAGAGTAAAAAAGGATCACAAATCTAGAATTTGAAAGGAACTCAAATGCCATATATTCCAACCTTCACATCATTTTACAATTGAGGAAACTAGGGCAGAAAAATTAAATACTTAACCAAAGGTCACGTAAGTAGCATTGGGAGAAGGTTTTGAATCAATATCCCCTCCCCACATCTCTGGTTCAACAAATGTCCTTATAACATGGCTTGTAGTCCCTCTTGCCATCCTGCTCTCTTCTGTTTTTTTTTTCTTCTCTCTAGTGGGCTCCCCTATCAATGTTCCTCTTAAAGACTAGCCCCAGAACAATTCCATAGCATTCCATATTGATTTATTTATCAGAGACTGTATGCAGCCACAAAAACTTGAATTCCAAGGAACAATGGTACTTTTCACAATTTTCATAAGGTTTATCTGTTTCCTCATTGAGGCTATAAATATTATTGAGGGGGTAGAGGAGGACTGGGACAGAGTGTGTAGGTCTTCTATAGCCAGGCTGATGAGTGTGAAACTTGAATAACATATCACATAGCCCAAAAATGATGAGAAAAATATACTTAAATCTTTGACTCTTCCCTATCTGATTTATTTTTCTAGAGAGATAGTCTAGCCTCTTCTCTCCAAATATATACCAATGTTGAAAGACAAAAACAAAAATACATATAAATAAATAATTCCTTGAGTACACCAAGTCCAGTGCTGGTGGACATTTCAGCTTACAGTGGGTATGTGTTTTTGTATGGGGATCTGTGTGACCCCTAAGGGTATTAGTGCCAAGGCCTAAGGAGACAAATGTAATAGGGAGCCACTGAAGTTTATTGAGTTCATTTTCCTCTCTTGTAGGAGTTTGATTGGAAGAACTCAAAGATCCCCATTTCTGTGGTTCTATGGTTAAACTGTCCTAATTTATGGCCACTCTTGAGCCTAAATTACAGCCATTTCCTATACAATCAATGTGCCCTTAACACCACACTCAAGTAGCTTTTATAAAATCTGTCAACCATTCTATCAGCTCCTGACAAAGCCTTCTTGGTTACTACACCAGGTGACTTGCATAATGATTTGGAGAACTCACCTTATTATAAAGACTCTTCAAGCAGACTCTTTTATAGAGGCTCAGGCTGTCCTCTTCTGTGCCTCATGGTACCATATTTCTTTTGATTAGATTATTTCAGGATGGATTTATCGACATCTGAAACTTTGGTTTCCTTCTGCCTCTTTCTGCCATGGTACCTGAGTAAAATATGCATGATCAGGAGGCCGTTTCATTCTATCACTGTGCCAGGAACAATTCTGGGTTTTGGGGGAAGATTTTCAGGCAGCCAAATGGAAGGAATCCAAGTCAGAATATCCTAGCTGGACAGTAAGAGTTAGCCTTGGATCGGATATTTCCATAGCCTAAATTTAGGATGAAGAAGAGAAATGCTCACCAGGGTAACTGATTGGTAATAAAAGTATATAGAGGACTGATAACAATCCCTGGTTTGTTTTGTCATGTGAGCTCATTCATTTCTTTTTTTAAACTGGGCTTCCCTATGGGGTTATATCTACCAGCTGAGGTCATTATAACTCACTCATCTGTGAATTCCCTGTGAACACCCAAGGGCTAATCATCACAGGCTTATAGATTTACACTACATTTAGAGCCAGAAGGTTGAGTCCCACATTCTCATTTTAAGAATGAGAAAATTGAAACTCAAACAAATTAAGTGACTTGCATAGGGTCACACAGCTAATAAGATTCTAAAATGGGATGCAAATGTAGGTCTTCATGACTCCAAATCCACTATTCTAATCACAATACTGTGTTCTCTCTCACACCTTTGTGCCCACTCATGTCATTTTTCATGTGGATTCAAGTGCTGGTATTGTTCCAGACACCCAAGATCAGATATATTTAAAGATAGAATCATAGAATGTCACAGTTTGATAGGACTTCACCTGTCACCTGAACTATTAAAATAGCTTTCTAATCATTCTTGCCTCAAGGGCATTCTAGTTGTCTCCCCAAGATACTCTTAACATACCTGTCAATATGAGATCCCTAAAAATTAGGTCTTACCATGCTACTCCCTTGGTCAAAAAGCTCTAATGACTTTCAATTAGCTCTAACATAAAATACTAACTCTGCTCTTTGACAGGGAAAGTCCTTCACAATAGAGCTCCAGCTTATTACAGAGTGTTCCTCTTAATGAATTCTGTATTCCAGCTAACCTCTGTGTCTTATAGGTCCTTATATTCATCTCCTGTCTGCATGACATTGCCCAAATGGTTCCTCATGCCTGGATTGCATACCCTCTTCAACTCAGTCTTTTAGAATCTATAGTTTTTCCTCAGGAAGTGCTACTTCCTAGATGAGGTTTTCCTGTCTTCCTCATTGCTAGTGCCTTCTTCCTCACCCCTAAACAATTTTGTATTTACTCTGTTTACTTATGGAAATATGCTTTTTTCCCATTCTCAGGAGAACAGAAGTTCTCTTGAAGATAAGCTTTCATTTTTGCCCATGTATCCCCAGTGCTTTGTACATAGCTGTTGATCAGTCACGTCCAGTTCTCTGTGGCCCCATTCGAGATTCTTGAAAAAAGAACTAGTATGGTTTGCCATTTCCCTCTCCAGCTCAAAGATGAGGAAATTGAGACAAACAGGGTCACACAGCTAATAAGTGTCTGAGGCCAGATTTGAACTTAGCAAGATGAATCTTCCTGACTCCAGGCCTGGTCCTCTGTCCAGCTGCCCTTCCAATACATAGCAAGCACTTCATAAATTCTTGTTAAATTGAATTGGATTGATTCACAAGATCATCTAATTTAAACTGTCTTGATTTTTTTTTTGGAGGAGGAAATAAGCAACTTTTAAAAAATTCAACTTTGAAGGGAAGAAAGGAACAAACAATAAATATCTGTCATGTGTTAGGCAACTTTACAAATAACACATTTTCCAAAACACTTGACAAATAATTATCTTATTTGATCCTCACAACAATTCTGGAAGGTAGATGCTATTATGAACCCACATTTTACAGTTTAGAAAACTGAGGCGGACAGTGATTTGCTCAGTAATTATCTGATGCTGGATTTGAATTCAAATTTTCCTGACACCAAACTTAGAGTTTTATCCATTGCAGCATCTAACTGAATAGGGCTCAGTACTAAGCCCTGGAAATAGAGAAGCAAAAGCCAGTGGTCAGTTCCTTCTAGTAGCTTCTATTTTACTTGGGGCACATCTTAAGATAAAGCTCTTTGGGGCCGAAGGAAATGTCTTCCCTGGCAAGCCAGGCACTGAGATGTGTGTCCTTGATGTTACTTTTAATCACAAATTAAGATAGTCCTGCTGGCTGGCTCTAAATCCAACCAGGAATGAGGCTATTTTCTTTGACTATGGTTCAGCCTGAAGATTGGAAAGATGAACTCTTAGAAAAGACTAGTAAGACTCTTTCCCTCTCCTGCTCTCTTCCTAATTTTTTTTTGTTCCACCTTTTCTCGCACAAACTTCTCCAGATCCAAAGGCACCAGCTTCCTGCCCAGCGAACCGTGTTCTAAAATACAAACAGTGCAGGAAATGAAAGACGGGGGAGCAGCAGATGATGCGGGCGGGAGGCCCAGGCATTTCCACGCATCAAGATCTGCTCGGCTCCCCAGGCACACAAGGAAAACTTAAACATTATTTACTCAACCATGCGCAAGTTAAAACCAATATCTGCCCACCATCTGTTCAGCCGAGTGACCCCTTGGAACTTCAGGGCCCCTCATGACGTCAGCATAATTCTTTTTCCTCCATCTCTTTCTCGCAGCCCACTTTTAGTGGGCTGGCTCTTGGAAAAGTGGGGGAAAAGATGAAGTGTAGGAGATGAAAGGTCAATGGAGTTTATTTGTAGATAATGTGTAAGGGTGATCAAAGAATCCCTCTCACCTGATGTTAGAGCAATGCACACATGCTGTTTGCTGCTGAGCTTGCTGCCATTTAGAGTCTTGTACGTCCTTTCTTTTTTGTTTTTAATTTTATTTTTCTAACGAACAACCAATTATTTTATCTTCCTCTGACTGTTCTTCTCCATTAAAAAAAAAGGAGAAAAACAGGGTGGCTGGTGGTGCAGTGGATAGAGCACCAGCCCTGAAGTCAGGAGGACCCAAGTTCAAATTTGGTCTCAGACATTTAATGTTCCCTAGCTGTGTGACCCTGGGCAAGTCACTTAACCTCAATTGCCTCAGCAAAAAGCAAAAAAAAAAAAAAAGAAAAGGAAAAACAACAACCATCTTGCAACAAATATACATAGTCAAGCAAAACAAAACCCCACATTGGCCATATCCAAAAATATGCTTCATTTGACACCAGATCCAACTCACTATGGCAGGAAGTGGATAACAAGCTTCATTATCAATTTTTTTTTGGAATCATGGGTGGTATTGCACTGATCAGAGTTCACAAATCTCTCAAAATTATTTGTGTTTACAATGTTGTTAAATGTTTTAATTATTCTCCTGTTTTGGTTTACTAACTCTATATCAGTTCATTGAGGTTTTCCTAGGTTTCTCTGAAACCATCCTTTTTTATGCTCTTTAAAGATTGATTTAAATCTTTTCTCTTTCTTGAAACCCATTCCACCCCAACTCATGCCTCAAGTTCTCAAGCACTTTCATGCATAGGCATTCTGGAGTGGTAGAAAGAGATGTGGACTGAGCCTGACTTTTTCTCTATTTATGTGCCCTTGATTAATTAAGTCCCTTCTTTCTGGAAATTTTAGCTTTCACATTTGCAAAATGAAAAAAAATGATTGAATTGCTATGGTTTTTAAGGTTTATTCCAGTTCTAATAAAAATGCTTATTGATATTTTCACTTCTTTTTTGTTGTTTGCTTGTTTGGGGTTTTTTCTTTCTCATTTTTCCCTCGATTTTCCCTGATTTTTCTTGCACAACATGACAAATGTGGAAATATGTTTGAAAGAATTGCACATATTTAACCTATATCAGATCGTTTACTCTCTTGGGGAGGAGAAAGTAAGGGAAGGAGAGAGAAAAATTTAGAAAATAAAATTTTACAAAAATGAATGTTGAAAACTATCTCTAGAAAAAACATTATTTAAAAAGGAACAATATTTACATAATACTTTAAAATTTACAAAGCATTTTATATTCAGCACTAATATCTCATTTGTGCCTTTCAAAGAACCCAGAAAGGAACTTACAAGTATTATTAGCTTTATTTCTGTAGGGGGATGGAACCTTTGATTTCATTGGCATGAGAAAGGCTTGATAAATTGTCTCCCTTGGCCTTAGACATGGTCTTCAATTTTAGGATACCTAGAGATTATGATTTTCTCATACTTACATATGTGTAAGAGACAGAATTTGAACACAGATCTTTCCTTTTTGGGAAGTTAGAGTTCTATCCACTACACTACAACTGAGGTGAGATAGCTGAAACTCAGAAAGATTAAATGACTTCCCCATGATCCCACAGCTAATATCAGAGGTAGAATATTGACTCAGTTTTTTCTGGATTTCAAGTCTAACACTGTCTAGTATGCTTTTCTATATCTATGGTCCTAATAACAATCCTATGAGATAGGTTGGGCAAGTATCATCATCTTCATTTAATAGGTAAGGAAATTGAGTCATAGAAAGGAAGAGTGGGTAAAAATTGTACTGCTCATTAGTAGCAGAGCTAGGTTCCATGTATCAAATGTAGCACAGGTTCCATGTATCAGAATAGGACTTCTTCTGCTACATTGGCTGTCTTCTTCTCTGTGAAGAATTACCTGTTCTGAGAATGGCTATTGCTGGCTCCCTGAGGTCCTTTTACTTTAACATGTGTTTTCTCTGGAAAGAACTACACAGTGCCTGCCCATCAAACCCAAAGGCTTTCTAGACAGTAATTTCTTTAACCAATTTCTTTAATCAATCAATCAATCAATCCACAAGCATTCATTAATTATCTACTATGTTTCATGTGTTGTACTAAGCATTGGGGAAATATAAACACAAAAATAAAAGTCCCCAAGCTCAGAGAGCTTACTCTAATTTCTTGGAGTCAAATTCATAAGATCATAAGTTATAGAATCTTATATCTAGACTTCAGATGCCACTTAAGTCTCTCTCTCAGTTTATCCAAGTGGGCAATAACTTCTACCATTCTTAGAGAATGGACTCATGATTTAACTTGGAATATATCCTGATATTTCACTAGGACTTGTTTTTATTATCCCAGGCTTTGCACACTGTAGGCCTTTAATAAATGTTTGTTGAATGATTAATGAATGATTCTAGCTGGTGGCAATGACACATGGAAATTATTTTTGCTCAGATGATATCTCGTAATAAAATTCAACCAATTTGATTCAATTCACTTTTATTAGTTCCTACTATGTGCTAGATGCTTTATACCCAAGCCAGCCAACAGAGTTTCCCTTTGCCCTGAGCATCCCCTGAGATATCTCCTGGTGCTGGCATAATTTTCCAAAAGCCAGGGTCACCTCCATGCCATGATCAGGTGCTGCTGAAGGACATGATTATTGCATTTTAATACTCGTAGGGTAAAAGTTGAATGGATTACCTAGCCTGGAGGGTGCTGCATTTCATCTGAGGTTTCCTAGAGAAGCAGTGCTTTGATCCTAAGGGATAGCTCTCTAAGAGTGGAAATTGCAGATATGGTAGGAGGGCAAGCACAGAGATGCTTTGTTCACTTATCCTTAGGAGCTCCTTGAATTCCCAGTAGCTGAGACTGGGCCCCCTCAGATCCTCCCAAAACATCCCCCAGCCTCCTCTTGGAGGTAGCAGCTTGATGTATATGTTCCTATTTCCAGCCTATGGAATGCTTTGTAGGGAAAGCAAGGTTTCTGGCGTTTCATCTGGTTCCATCAGGCTCCACACCCCCCTCACCTGACACTTTTTGCTGTCCTCATTGCTCCTGTTTATCTATTTGCACCTGGGGTTGCTTCCTGACATGGCTCCCTTTGGTTGCCTGGCAACAGCTTCAGCATTGTACTCTGTGATCCTGCAAAAACCCCTCCTCCACCCCAGCACACCTTCCCCCTCCCCCCTATGGATTATAGCGCCCACCCGCTTGCTCAGAATGAGCTGCATTAGGATGCACTACCCTGGCTGGTAACTGGAGCACATGGCACACACATGGAAATAACAATAGGTACCAGATTTGGAAGGCTAACTCTGGGCAAGATACAAGGAGAAGGAGGAAGAAGAGGAGGAGGAAGAGCAAAAAGGGGAGCATCATGGAAAAAAAATAAACACTGTATTGGAATTCAGAAGAACTTGATTCTAGTCTGGTTCATATCCTTAAGTTACTGTGTGATCTCAAGTAAGATACCTCTCCTCTTTGGGCCTCAGTTTTCTCATTTGTAAAATGTATTCATTCAAAAAATATTTGTTGTATGTCTACTATGCACAAACCCCAAGGATCATAGATGTAGGAATGAAAGAAACCTCAGAGAACATTTGGCCCACTCCCATCCACTTTACAGATAGAGCCACTGAGGTCTTGTAAGGTTAAGTGACTTGCCAAGAGTTACATAAATAGTCAGGAGGGACTTTCTAATTCTAGAGGCCAGGACTCCTTCCATGGAACCATTCTGACACAGAGAGTTAAAATGACTAAACAACCAAAAACTCCTGTAGAGTTGGAAATCACATCTGGTGTGTACAGGTACAGACCTGGCTTACCCAACAAGTGATATTAGTTTATGTTAATAAGAGTCAGATGAGAGACAGTAACTAACTCCTTTGGATTATGCACCTCTTAATCAGACTATGATGAGCTCTCCAAGGTACTAATCTCCTTCCTCACCTCTCAAAGCAATGGGACAGTCTGGAGCTCAGGGTTGTGCTGGGGAATGAAAGCCCTTTAGCTCTGCCTACAAACTGGGCAAACCTAAAAGATGTGTGTGGAATAAAACATTGGATTTTATTGGATTTGGAGTCAAAGGACCTAGACTGAAATCCCACCTCTGCTCCTTACTGGCTGTGTGATCTTGGTGGAAGTAATTTAGTTCTCTAGGTTTGGTGGAAAAGGCTGGATTTGATAATCTCCTAAAACTCCCTCCAGCACTAGATCTGAAATCTCCTCCCAGGCTAGATTTTGGGGAAGAAGATGCCTAGTGAGAATGAAGAAAACATCTAATTCCTTTGAGGGGCTGCCTGTCTCATGCAGAGCAGGATAAATTGCACAAAGGATGGTTCATTTATGTACTATTAGGGATGACATGTTAATATCAAAGTGTTAAAATATGTAAATAGCATAAGCATGCGCCCCATCCTAATTACTGTTTTACATTATCAAGTCATTTACTCTTTATGACATTTTATGACCGTTCAGCTGTGTCAGCAAACAATTAGCTGAGCCTCCTACCAAGAAGGAAGAAAAAAGCACTTTCCAGTTTCTTCCACCCAGAAAATTTCACACAAACCCTTTTCAGTTCCAAGAGCAAAGAAGCAAGCACCCCAGAGGAAGATGCCCATTGTAAAAGAGGGTCTTTGTATGAACCACATAAACCAAAGCAAGCTCTCTGGAGTTTTCCTTGTTGGTCTTGCACCCACTTACTGTGCAGGCAGATGTATATGCCGTCTAATGAGAACTGACATTTCTTATGCTGCATCTTGCAGCTTCTGCCCCAACTTAATACTTTGCAGGTGTTACCTTATTACAAAGTAAGCTTTGAGGCACATAAGCTTTGAGGAAACTTAGCAGTTATTATGAGAGGAAAAGATGATTTGCGTTGTAAAGCAAGGTACCTTTATAGCCATCTAGTCTTTATTACAGGACCGACTTTTGTAAAATATTGGCACTGCCAACTGTAGGCAAAGTCTTTCCCTAAAGACCCAGATGAAGTTTATTGTCATTGTGGAACAGGTATGTTTCCTGTTTTCTGGGAGGAGGGTTCCCATTGGATCCATTTCAAATTCACTTAAATGAACTGGGAATCATGCTGTGATGAGGCACCACTTGGTGATATGATTGATGGAAAAGAAAATTAGAGGTGTGGTAGGGGCAACGTGGGGAGCCTGGATGAATCAGTCAGTGGTCAGAAAAGACTCATCTTCTATAATCGAAGAAGAAAGGGGAGGAAAGCTTTGGATGGAACTCTCTGGATTTTTAACTATCAAATGTTTACATCAGCTAAAGCCTGAAACATTCCTGGTAATGATTCGGAGTTCTTATGATGAATAATTCTATGTTTAGAGCTACTGAAGAGCAGTGTTGATAGCAGAAGAAAGAGAACAGAGAGGTGAATAGACACAATTTCCATTAAAATGGATTTCAAGAGACAAAAGGCACATACAAAACTATTTTAAGCCGAAGGCAGGTGACATGGGATTCAAAATTTAATGAGCCTTAAATGCCATTGGATGAATGTACCAGGAGATGTACGGTTACATCAGAAAGGCCCTGCACAGTTGCATGCCTTTCCATAATACTCTATTTTTTAAAGGCTCCTTAGAACTAACAAGCCCAAATTCAATCAAATGGTGTAGTCATAACCATTTTGGGTGGTTACAAAAACCCATTCGCAGCTAAATGGTCTTTTGGCTGCACACAGGAAGGCAGTCTACAGATCTCTCTGGCTGGTGTAGTGCAGGTTTTCAGCTTGCCTTTCACTTAGGGTCCCGGGGCAAAAACGCTTGCTTGGATTATGGCAGTCTGCCAAATGAATACCAGCCCTCAAGGATTTCTGGGCAAAACTACTCCCTTTCAGCTCTGAGATTTTTTGCCCATACATTCAATCTTCTCCAAATTTTCATGGAAAATGTTTCTCTTGTCTATCCCTCACCTTACCTCCAGATTTGAGATATGTTTTAAAGGTTATTTGTGACTACTGTATTAACGATTGAGGTGCCCAAGATCATTTGCATTCATTTTCTATTTGGCTAACATACCACATGGAAACTGTTCATGGATCAGAGATTAAGAACTGTAATGCACCTCAAAGTTCATTCAGTTCAACAATCTATTTAACTGATGGAGATGAAGCTCAGAGAAATTAAATGATAGTTTAAACAAGAGATTTTAATCCAGTATTCTGACTCCCAGGGATACAACACTCTTTCCTATACCATGATGACTAAAATTTATTTGAAGCTCTTGTAGCAATGAGATTACTTGTGATATGACCTGACAAACACCAGGGTATTTAAAAATATAGGCACATCCAACCTCTCTGTTAACTCCCATTTCTTTGGACACAAAAGCTGTACCTCACCTCTTCCCAACATCACACAAACACAGACGTACACATTCACACAACTCAATGGCATGCATTATGGCCTTTCTTGCCTTAGCTCTGAATTTCTCCAGCTTGTGTCATAACCTTATTAAACAAATATCAAGTTTCTGGGCTTTCCCCTGGGGAAAATCATAAAGCAAAAAGGCAGGATTGTACAGCAAAAAAAGCACTGGACTGAAAAACAGATGAGACCTGACTATGAGTCCATCCCTAATCTTTTCTAGTGATATAAGTATTCATCTTAACCTTTCTGAGCATCAAATTACTCATCTGTAAGTGGAGGGTTAAAAAAAATACCTTGTCCTACCTACCTGTCTATGTAACATTATTTTGAGGATCAAAATAGATCATGGAAGTGAGAATGCTTTGTGAACAATAAAGGAAGGAAACAAGTATTTATTAATTATCTGCTATATACCAGACTGTGCTAAGCATATTACAAATATTATTTCATCTTCTCAATAATCTTGGGAGATTGGTACTATTGTTATTTCCGTTTTTCATTTGAAGAAACTGAAGCAGAAAGTGGTTAAGTGGCATGCTCAGGGTCACACTACTAAGTGTCTGAGGTCACATTTGAATTCAGGTCTATAAAGAAATCAGACCATGACTCCAACTTTCTCCTGATATTTTTAAGAGTTTGGGCTAGGTCTTTCAAGAAGAAAATTACAAACGATTTCACTGTAACTCTGATTGAACTACACTGTACAAATATAAGCCATGGTAAGAGGTATCAAGAAACAGATGAAAACTAGTTTCCTGCTTGAATCCTAGTTTACCCATCATTTGGGTTCCCTCTGTGCCCATCCCATCAAGAATGCCCATCAAGTATACAAAATCCTTGTGCTCAAAATAGAGTGTATCCTGCCTGAAGGGAGCTTTGCAATTATTTAGCATAAATCTTATTTTACAGGGAAGGAAATGACCCCAGAGAAAAAAAAGTCAGTTTTCCAAGTCAATGGCAGAAAGATAGAGATTCAAGTCTCTAGAGACTCTTTTTGAGCACAGAAAGTATAATCAAGCAATATTAGAATCTAAGTCCCTGGGCACAGAACAATAGGCACAGCAAAATAGGATCATCATAAATTTAGAGCTTAAGGGATCTTAGAAGTCATCTCGTTCAACCTCATCATTTTACAGATGAGAAAACTGAGATAAGAGGCTCAGGTGAGACATTCTTGCATCAGAGCACCATCATGTCATATCATAACACATCCCATAGCTACATAAGTTTTTCTTAATGGCTTTCCTATGTGTATAGGTTCCCCGAGTTCAATATCACTTTGAAGGGCAATACCTATTTTTTATTTTGTCCTTGTTTCTCCTGCTCCTTATATTGTTCCTGGTATATAATGAATGCTTAATAAACACTTGTTGAATTGTATTGAGAAAATGTAGTGGGTAGATAGAAATTGGACTCAAACAAGAGATCTGGGTTTGAATTCTTTATCTCTCTCCTTCCCTTCCCTCATTCCCTGAAAATATTTGATAGCTCTATTCCTCTTGACAAAGTACTTAATCTCTAAGTGATTTAATTTTATAATATGTAAACTGAAGAAAATAATTTCATTAATACCACTTCCATTAGCATGCATAGAGCATAGAATGAGGGTATGGATAGGTTCTATCCATACCTGGTCTCACTCTTCTTAGAGTTGTTGTGAAGAAAGTATTGCACAAGCCATAAAGCAACAAGTAAATGTAAATTTTTAGTAGTATTATGGGGATGTACTGAAAATGACCTGATATCTTAGAGAAAGAGCACACCAAATGGCCAGGCCGCAGTGATTGCCACAAGGCTGAAGACAGCTGCATCCTTCAGAAAATCTCTCAAACCCTTCCTTAATCTCTCATTGTGTGTTTATGTCAGAGATCACAGGACCCTGATCAGAGCCAACTTTAAGCAAGTCCCTTCCCTGTCTGGGCCTTAATTTCCATGTCTATAAGGTGTGAAGTTTGGGTGAAATAACTTCTGATGTTCCCTTAGAGTTCTAAATTCTCTATGTGACTGCACTTTGCCCCTTCCTGATTTCATCTGTTTCTCATGCATTCTCTTGTCATGATTTATGTTCTACCTGACTTTGATTATCTACTATGCCAGCCTCTGGCCATGACCTTCTCTGACTTCAACCACCACCTGTATCCACTGCCTGCCACAGCTGTGCTCCAGACTAGCCGCTGGCTCCCTCCTCTGCCTCCTGGTTTACCCTTTCTAACCTGTGAGGGAGCTTTCAGAGTTCTTCCTACCTAGGACATTCTCATCCCTGACCTTGCTTCCCAAACACTTCCCTCCGGATTCTTCTATTTTCTTCTGACTAGTCCTGCTAATCTGCTAGAACTCCAAGATGTGTCTCTCTAACTTGACAGCTTAGAATGCGTCTTTTATTTATCATTTATTTAATTTAAGCCATGCCTACACTCTAGCTCTGGTTTCTGAAACCAAAGGACCTTGGCAGAAAAGCTAGGTGGCACAGTGTTTAGAGCCCTGGACCTGGAGTTGGGATGGCCAGGGTTATGATACTCATCAGCTAGGCTACCCTGAGCAAATCTGATTGTTTCCTTACATATAAAAGGTGGTAACAATAGCACCTACTTCTCAGGATTATTATGAGGATCAGATGAAATAATATTTAGGGAAGAGCACGTAGCCCAGAGTAGGCACTATATAGCTACTTATTCTCTTCTCCTTTTTCTCTAACAGTTGCTCCAGCAAGGGCTATTAGAGAGGACCATGTGAGACAAAGATACAATTCTACCATGGACAAGGTTTCAAAAAAATTTGGTAAAGACTTAGTGAAAACCTAGCAGGGGAAGATTTTAGACAGTCAAACAGGCTAGAATGATAGAGGACATTAAGTTGGGTGATTCTAGCAGCTGTGACTGATACTAAGTAAGCTTTGGATTCTTCTTCTTTACTGTACTGGTAGGGAGCATCCTTTCTATCACGTGGCTGCAACAAGTGAATTTTAATTAAATTGCTTAATTATACCAAAGCACATCGGTGTTTTTTCTTTCATTAATTCCCCCCTGTGTTACTGATATTTGCTTACTGTTATTACCAAGCATGGGAGAGGAGCGACAAATACAAGAAGGGTTTTATTGTTTGTAAGTCTCAGTCTGGCAAGGTGTTACTTGTTTTTTTGTCAAGTAGTGCCTGGAAATGTACTCAAGGCATCTGTTCATGGTGACCTTGCTGGCTAGATTCCCCTGAGGTCAGTGCCCAAGGATCTATGATTCTGTGATCTGTTATTTCAAATTGAGATAGAGGGATACTTACAAGTTTGAAGAGTTTGTAAGTAATACATAAGAAGGAAAAGGACTCCTGGATCATCTAGTCTAGTTTGTGCCTGAGTAAGACTCTCTACTAACAGCATCCCCAACAAATGCCCATACAGCCAGTTCCTACTTCAATGATGCAGGAATCTCATTATTATATAAGGCACATCATTTTTAGACACATGAAATTTTTAGATAGCTTTTCTTGATATCAAGCTTAAATCTTCCCAGTCATCTCTGCCCATGTTTTTTTGCTCTTTGGAAATCACTCATCTTTCTGCCATCAGAACCTTTGATTTCCCCCTTGGTCCTTTTAACACTGACCTTTTGCATCCTTTTGCTGTGGTCTGGGGCTGCAAACTACTTCCTCATCATCTCAACACCAGCTTGAATCAGAGCATTCTTTCCTCCACCCGTCAAGCACTCCTTTATGTGTTAGCTTTTTTCATTGGAATGAAAGCTCTTTGAGGGCAGGAAATATCTTGCTTGCTTATATTTGAATCTGCTTAATGAAGTTTCTGGGGCATGCTTAATAATTGTTACATCTATTGAAATGAGGTTTTTTTTCTGCAGCTTTCATCATACTTTTGTTTTTTTCAGGTTAGAAAGAATAGGTCTAGTCCTATGTCCACATGATAGCCCTCTAAATATTTATAGAAAGTTCCTCTCCCTCAGAGCTGTGCAAGAGCTAGCTCAAACCAGCTAGCAATCTTGTTAAATTTTCAGTGTGAGCATTTATATCATGGAAATCTGCAAATGTTGTGAATTAATGTTTGGTTTATTATCTTGTTGATTGTCTAGATTTAGGAAAGTGATGGAGAGAATATTAATAATATACATTAAATTTTAAAGCAGGCATCAGCTGTTTTTTGGAGAGCCTGTAGTTAAACATTTACCAGCACACTTCTGAGACTTTTCTCTCCCTTAATCTTATCTTCTCCAAGGCAAATTTCAACAATTCATTTAAGTGATTCTCACTCTCTAATCTCAAGATTCTGGTCTTCCTCCTCTAAGTGTACTCCAGCTTGTCATAATCCTTTCTAAAATGTCACACCTGGAACTTCTTCCTTGCCAAGGACAGGAAAGTCATTTAAAGGGCTTACCGGGTCTTTCCTTTTTTTCTGCCCTGGTGAATAATTTTGCCAGGTAGACATTTCTGGAGTGACATCAGGACCAGAAAGAAGGTGTAACTATCAAGTGACAAAAGGCCATTTTTTTTGTTCTATGGAAAAACTCCAAGTTTTTTGGTTCAGTTTTTTTAATCCTGGGGCCTATTGAAATTTCAGGCAGTAAAGCACAAATAGTGTGACTTGGCTCTTACTTCCTAAAACATTACCCCCAATCTGTCCAGTTCTGGGCACAGAAATTTAGGGGCAGAGTTTTCAGGAAAACTTGGAGGAAACAAAATTAAAAAATCCCAGCAACCAACATTGATGGGATATTAGTTTCCTCACTTGAATCATAACTGGTAAGTCAGTATCTAATAAAGATTGAGGCCATAATAAAGCTGGAAAAAATCACCCAATTAAACACCAAGATAAGTAATAATTGACTATGTCCACTTAGAATGGGAATGTAGAATATCTAAGGAGGCACATTTCCCATCCCATTTAAATTTTATTACCCTCTCATCTGTTTACATATAATGGATTCTTGCTCTGACCCTATTCACTACAGAGTAGATAGGATTCAATCCAAGGCATGCCTGTCATGGGGTTCATCTGGGGGGGTTATTAAGAATGTGCCAAAGATGCTCATTATAAGGCAGGTTCCTTTATAATAAGGTAGTCCCATGGCATGGGCCCAGAGGATTGTACAAAAGCAAGGTCCCCATGTGTTCATTTAGCAGTTCCTAAGAAATCTATTTGTCACCTCATTTATGACTGTTCTGAATTAGACAATAAACTGCTTAAGGTATAACCAGTTCTTCAGGACCTATTTTTTCCCTCACTCTAACATATGTGTTTAATTAACATTTCTAATTAAAACTAGAAAGTGTAAAATTCAAATATTATCCATGAGAAGTTTTAATCTGCATGTGTAAATGATGCCAAATTGTACGTACTTGGTGGAAGATTTTAATTTTCCTAGGGAGGGCCATTGTCCTCTACCACAGCCCCCCATTGATCCTTTGTCATATCACGTACGTGAACCTAAGTTCTCAAAGACTTCACAAACAGAACATCAGCTCAGGCAGATGTCATCAACCTGGACAGACTACAAGTGCTAGAACTGGTGATAGGCCATATGTCTATCACTCAAAGATCAGGCTAGATAAGTACTGAGAGGTTTATCATGAGTGATGTTAAAAAAAAAAAAAAACTTATTTTGGTCTAGCAACTCAAAAGCTCCTCAAATAAAGGGATGAGGATTTGGAGTCAATGAAGGAAAAATTCACCAGAACACAATCATACAGAATTTAGATCTGGAGGGGATTTAAAAGAACATCTCATTCAAGTCACTTATCTTACAGATGAATAAAGAAAGGCTGAATGAGGGGAAGTACAGACAAAATCATCATCATTGTTTAGTCAAAACAGCTCTTTATGACCCCATTTTGGATTTTCTTGACAAAGATACTGGAATGATTTGCTATCTCCTTCTCTAATTTATTTTACAGATGAGGAAACTGAAGCAAATAAAGTTAAGAGTAGAGAGGCCATGTACAGGTCATACTATGGATAGAGATCTGAGTTCAAATCTGGCCTTGGACATATACTAGCTGTGTGACCCTGGCAAGTCTGTAATCTTTGTTAATCTACTGATGAAGGAAATAGCAAACCATTCCAGTGTATCTGCCAAGAAAATCCCATGAACAGTATTCACAGGGTCATGAAGACACAACCAAATGACTAAACAATAAGAATAACATGGACAGAGAAGTAGGCTGGGAATCAGAAAGATTTGAGTTTGGATACTGCCTTAGACACTTAATAGCTATGTGAGGATCATTTGACCTCTCTTAGCCTCAGTTACTCATCTGGAAAATAGGGTTATTAATAGCACCCACCTATGTCTCAGAGTTGTTTTGAGGATCAATTGTGAGGTAACATATATGTAAATTACTTTGAAAACCTTAAAGTTCTATATAAATACTAGTGATGATGATGATGATGATGTAGCAGGGGAGATCCAAGGTAAGTTTCAAGGAAGAGGGAGCATTAGAAATAGTCTTGAAGGATTAGTAAAATTTCATAGAAAAAAAGTATATTCTATATAGCAGATGTACAGACTCAGGTAAAAATGAACATAACATATTTAGAGAATGTCATGGGAACTAGATTTGAAGAAGTAAAAGGTTCATGTTGGGCAGTATTAAGAAATGAATTTGTGTCTTGGTGAAGGTCCTTTCTGAATATCATTAATTTATTATTTTGAAGTATTCAGCAAGGAGGCCTGGATTAAGAATCCAGAAGTCTGGCATCCAGTTATGGCTCCCTGACTATCTTTAACTACATGATTATCAAGTTTTAATGAAGTGCCTGAAAGTGAGTTGTCAGGAAATGGGCAAGGTACTAGGAATACAAACATAAAAGTGAAACAGTCTTTTCTTTGAAGGGGACCATATTCTTTTAAGGGGGTATAACACATGACCAAGAAAGGGAGCTGCAATGCTGACTATTCAAGGAAGTTCAAATGGAGTCATAAGAGAGATTGTCCTGCTATTTTAAGTAGCAATGACAAAGAGGAGCTCACTTAACTGCTAAGATTAGATTTCCTATTTGGACAATTCTAACCATTGGGGAATCTTTCCTATAGCAAGTCACTCAACTCTCTTAGTCTTCTTTCATCATCTGTAAAATTGGAATAATCCATGTCCTGTAGGCATTTAAATCCTTATGAGGATGTTGAATAAGGTAATGGCTATAAAAGAACTTTGAGAAAAAAACAAAATGCCATACAAACATAATCTTTTCCCCAACTTCTTATTGTTATCAACACCTGAAATTATTACATTAGAACTTAATTGAATTAGAATTGAATATTCACTAGGATTACCAGTCAGAATATTGTCCTTTACTATTAATTCTGCTTAAAAGAATCTTGCTGTAGTAGATATTATGTTGAATTTAGAGTCAGGAAAAGCTAAACTCAAATCTTTCTTGTAACACAGATTAGCTGTGTTTTAATCTCTCCATGTCCCAAGCAACTCTCCAAGATTAGAAGGCTTTTTTGGTTATTCTAAAAGATTATTGCTAGATTTTTTTTATATTATCTTTATTTTCAAATAAATCCTTCTTCCCCTAGCTAAGAGTTAGCCCTTGAAACAAAGATAAAAAAAAAGAAAAATCAGTTCAGGAAAAGCAACCAATACATCAACTATACACAAGGCTATAAATTACAGATGAGTTGTTGATCAGCCTTGGCAATATGGGCTCTTCCACAATGAGAATCCCATTCACCAGTGGAATAACAGGTTTGGATTGCCTGACCACTCCCAAATACAACCTTGGGCACATACACCTGACTCACTAGATCACTAGGAAAATATCCCAAAGCACATTTGATTTTATGTACAGAAAAAAATTAAAACTGTCACCTTTTGTGATTTTAAAATTTTAAAACTTTTCACCTTTTTAAAAATTTTAGTGATGTTTTCTTTACTTAGAAAAAAAAATCACACTCACTTTACAGCTGTTTCCCATTTCATCACCAGGAGCTGTCCACAGCTGAAGTTCATTCAGAAAAAGAATGGAGTTAGCACCCAAACACCTGGACTATAAAAGACATGGGTTTACATGGTCACTGTATTGAAGACAGCTATGTGTGAATTTTTAAAAAAAATATTTTCAGCGAACAATTTTTTCCTCCTTCACAGTCCCTCCCCTAAATTATGGAAAAATAAAAACAAAATCCTTACAATAAATATGTATAGTTAAGCAAAACAAATGCCCAAGTTGGCCAGGTACAAACATATGTGTAATGATGTATCCAAGTATCTCTCTGTCAGGATGTGTGTAATGTGCTTCATCATGTTTCTCTGGAATTCTGATTGGTCATTATTATATGAACTATTACTATATGAACATATTATTATATGTACAAGCTTAAAGCTTTTTCAGTCACTGGTTTCTTAAACTACTGCCTGACTTTGGCCCAGGTTTGCAGTTTGCCCTCTTGGATCTCATCTTTTCATGACTGACCTTTTGTTCTTCCAATCCTAGACTCATTCCCTGCCGCTGGCCCCTTTTTTTTGTTTGTTATCTTCTGCTAACTGCTCTGATAACTGACCTTTTTTTCTCTAAGTGACTCACCTTTTGTTTCTTGTCTTTCACAGACTGAGATGCTGCAGCTGTATACCATCCTACCTGCCTTCCCACCCTGCTACCCTAAACAGTTCTGCATGAGGGCCCAAAGCCCAGGGGAAAGACCCTATTCCTAATTCCATCATTCCCTGGTTTACATTAATATATCCAGAAAGGATCATCCTGCAGCTACTTTGTGCATCATTTGTATATCGTTTCAAGAGAAATATCACATCATTGTCCTCAGTAATGAAAATGATAACCCCCTTTTCTGATAAAGGGTTCTTTATTGGGCTTTTGAATAAGATATGCATTTTTGTATGAGAGATTTTTATTTCACCTGCTATTCCTGGCAGGAAATTTCTTATCAATGCATGAATATGGGCTTTTAATTGGATGAGGATGTGGAATTTCTGGTTCAGTTTCTTTGCAGACAGAAGACCTTTAGTTTTATAGATTGGAGATGTATTTAAGCAAGGTCTGTTTTTCTTCTGCAGATCTTGGTGTTATTTGAAAATGATTGTAAAATGGGAGAAAATGTTCTGACTCCTTGAGAATTGTTCTGTGATTCTAACAGCTTTAACCCTCTCACAAACCTCACACTCTTATTTTCTCCTGAGATAAATGCTAAGATTCGTGTAGGATTTACACACACAGACACTCTGACAGAATCACATATATATGTATGTATGTATATATATATATATGTATATATATATATATAAATAATTTTCTCACTGCTATTAAAAAGTAAATAAAATTAAATCCCATAGCCACTACTTGTAATACTTCCTATATTTTATATTTCTTGCTTCCACAATTCTCTTGGTTTTGTATCAAAGCAAATTAATTATAAAGGAAAATTTTATTTAGTCTATGAAAAGACAGGAGATTTCTCTTTTCATTGCTAGAATAATAACCCCTTATATCCATATAGTGTTTTCCAGTAATAAGCCATTTTTGTAATCATGGTCTCATTTAATGCTTCTCCATAATTACAGCTGAATGAGATCTTAGACATGATCAGGTCAAAACTCTTCATTTTAGAGGGGGAGAATACCAGTAAACAAGTAAATTTACTAACCAAAGTCACTAAGCAGTTGAGTCTGGTTTCAAACCCAGTACTTGAAGCTTCAAATTAATTACTCTTTCTACTATATCAAGTTGCCTTTAAATTAATGTGACTTTCTCAGCTTGTGGATGGCAAAGCCAGGATCAGAACCTAGGTTCTCAACTTTCAGTTAAATGGACTTATTATTAGACCACCTGGATGGAGATAATGTATTTGTAGAATATAAAATGCATTTCATAACAAGGAACAAAGATCCTGTGGGTATGGAGCTCCAGATTATTTTTTATGATGGAATAGAAGCTCTTTGAGGACAGAGTGTCATGTTTTCAGTTTTGGCCTCTGGTGGATAAAGTCCTTAGTTCAAATTTGACCTTAGACACTTAACTAGCTGTGTGACTCTGGGCAAGTCACTTAACTTAACCTCTGTTTGCCTGGTTTTCTCAATTATAAAATATAGATAATAATAATTATATCTGAGGGTTGTTATGAAGATGAAATGATATAATATTTTAAAGCACTCAGCACAGCACCTGGAACATAGTAGACTTGATAAATGCCTCCTTCCTTCTTTCCTTTCTTCCCTCTCTCCCTCCCTCCCTCCCTTCCTTCCTTCCTTCCTTCCTTCCTTCCTTCCTTCCTTCCTTCCT
>JAJPUD010003749.1:198924-230639 GCA_023553655.1 Myrmecobius fasciatus
CCTTCCTTCCTTCCTTCCTTCCTTCCTTCCTTCCTTCCTTCCTTCCTTCCTTCCTTCCTTCCTTCCTTCCATTCTCAGTGAGCAGTAGAGTGCCTTTTATTTTAAGATTTAAATAAATGCTTATTGATTAATGTTCATGGGAAAAGGGTTTAGGAATACCCAATTTGATAAGGTTTAGAAATAGAAGAGACTGGAAGTCTGAGAAGGTAAGGAGAAAAGGTGAAAGAGGGTAGGGAAAACTGGCAAGGTGACAGGGAAGGGCATTAAAGACAAACATCACCTCATTCCCCATTTTGCTAAGAGCCATCCCTGGTGTGGGGTTAAGTGCCCCACTTTCTTAAAAACAGACTTGGAAACTTTCCCAGATTGCACATCTGTTAATGCCTTGAAACTTTCATGTCAGAGAGGGAAGGCCAAAGGGAGAGCATCGAGGGGGATAAGTGAACTCTTCCCTCTGTCTTTGCTGCTACAACACACACCTGGCTCATGCTCCCCCTTCCTTTATACCCCCCACCTCCAAAGCCATCTGGCCCAAGACCATCTGCACTGTCAGTGGGAGCTCTCAGAAATGGTCTCCGTAGCCTCTCTGTCTATTTGGATGCTGAGCTCTCTACTTGGCTATTTTAATAGGCTTCAGAAGAGCAGAGGGTTTCCCCCACAGAGGCAGGGCTGTTCAATTTTAGACTCCCAAGATGGATGATTTAGAGGGATCTATAACACTGGAGAAAGATGCAAGAATGTCATTGTGTCTCAACAGCATCTCAAGAGATTTTTTTTTAGTATAACCCTTCCCTAAATCAGAGTTTAAATAAGATAAAGTGGAATTATGGTGGTCCTCTCATTCATGTAGCATGATTAGGGACTTTTCTCCAAAGAGAGAGAGTTATGTTGTGTTTGCATCCAAAATAATTTTCTCCTCCAGCTTAGCCTTCTTAGAGGAAGTGATCAGAGAAGGGAAGCATTTAATTTCCTGAGTAAGTAATGGGCCCTGTCTCATCCATCCAATCAATGAGTCCATCAATTATTCTCAGTAAATGATTTTTACACCCAGCCCAGCTCAGTGCTTTGGCCTGAACCCAGGATAGTAGATGGAGGAGGGGGTAGGGAGATTCCAGTCAATGCCAGATTGGCCAACACAGCACAGAATCCACAACTGGAGAATAATGTGTTAGAGGCAGTTTTCAAAAACATTAAACTGCTTGATGGAGAAGCAAAATATTTCCTTTGATTTACTATGATACAAAGAACATCTGTGGGAGATCAGAATGACCTTCTGTGCCCTAGGAAGCTAGAGAAAGTAATTACCTCATGATTCCTCTGCCTTGTAAGCAAAAGGTCTATCCAGAGTCATCTGCATTCTAACCTGAGATGCTTCAGGGACCAGGTCACGGAAAGCATGACAAGGAAAAAAAGGGTAGCTAGCTGATACTAAAAAATCTCTGGAGACTAGATAGATAGATAGATAGATAGATAGATAGATAGATAGATAGATATAGATATAGATATTTCTAGCTAAAGCATTTATTAGCCACTTACTGTGTGCCATACATTGCTAAGCACTGAAGAAAACAAATACAAGCAAATAAGATAGTTCCTATCTTCAAGCAGTTTATATTCCACTAGAGGAATACAAGACATAAAATAGGGGCATACTAGAGAGGGTAACAGGAAAGAGTTTGCCAAAACTGTGTATGGTCCTTTCTCAATTTTCATCTAATTTGGCTTTCTCTGCAGTATCTGACATTGTTGGCCCCTCTTTTTATTCAGTTGTTTTTTGAATTTTGTCTGAGTCTTTGTGACCCTGTTTAGGATTGTCTTAGCAAAGAAACTGGAGTGGTTTGCCATTTTCTTCTCCAGTTCATCCAGATGAGGCAAATAAGGTTAAATGATTTAACCACAGTCACAGAATTAGTAAGTATCTGAAGCCAGATTTGAAGATGAGGCTTCCTAATGTCAAAATTGAGCTCTATCTGCTTTACTACCTAGCAATCTGCATTGACCACCCTTATTTTTTGAATAGCCTCTGTGCTCTTAGTTTTTGTGACAAAGCTTTCTCTGTCTTTTCAGTCCATATCAGTAGGCTTTGCTAGATAGTTCTACGCTTATCTTCCACCTCATACCTTTTAATAGTGGGTACACCTCCAAGATTTTATCCTGAAGGCTCTTTTCTCTCTTTACTCATTTCTCTGAGTGATCTTATTCATTCCAAAGATTCAAGAATAATCTTTAAGTTATTGACTCACATATATCCAGCCTTCTCTAGAGCGCCTATACATTATCAAATTTCTATTTGGCTATTCCATAAACCTTTCAGACTCAACATGACCCAAGTAGAACTTATTCCCATTCCTCCCAAATCTGTATGGCTTCCAATCTTTCCTATTTTGTTGGAGGGCACCATCACTCTTTCAGTCATTCAGGTGCTCAACTTTGCAGTCATCCTTGACTATTCTTTTGCCACATCTAATTCAATCAAATAGAATCCAATCATATTTAAATCATGATTACTCTCTGTTTCTACCTCCACGTCTTCTTCTCTGTCCCATTCTCTCCTCTCACACAGCTACTATAGTAATTCAGGCTTCTATCATTTCTTATCAGGACAATCGCAACAGCCTCCTCATCACTTCTCTGTTGTGATCCATTTCCTCTTTGACATATTTCTTGCACGTAGCCACTAAAAGGAAATTCCTAAAATATAGATCTGACCACATCAGAAACCTGCTTAAATATACTAGAATGGCTCATTGCTGCCTTTAAAATAAAAGACAAATTCCTCTGTTTGACACTGGAAGCCTTTTATAACCTGGCTCCAACCTATCTTTCTTGCCTTATTACATCCTGCTACCTTTCCTCCATTCAAAAATACAACCAAACTTTTACCTTTGCTAATCTTCACACATAACATTCCATCTCTCATCTCCCATCTCCATGCCTTTACATGCTTGCCATAGACTCCCTCCTCATTTCAACTCTTGGGATCTATAAGTACCTTCAAGGCTCAGCTCAAGTGCCACCTCCTACATGAAGACTGCTGATCTTCATCCCAGCTAATAGTCCCCCAAACCAATTCTATTTTATTGAATCTATTTTGTACTTCATATCTACATATATGCACTCACATTTTATTTATCTAGGTAAAATGCTTCTTGAGTATAGGAGAGATTTAGTTTTTATTTTTATACCCTAGGGTTTATCTAACAGTACCTAGCACACAGTAGGAATTTAATAAGTGCTCACTGCTTGGTTGCTTATTATGACTCTTAAGCAAGTGGCTTTGCTGTACCAGGAATTGAGTAGGAAGAAGACAGAAGTATGTTTGAAAAATTGTGAAATGCCAGTGATGATTGATTAATTCTGTTCACTCAGCAAGTATTCACCAAGTTCTAGGCACTGTGGAACATATAAGAAGAATAAGAGACACTGTTCTTGCTTTCTTGAAACTTGCTATTAATTTTTTAATCTGATTTGTGATTTCATTGGCATGAGAAATTCCCACATGAAAATCCCCTCTATCATTACAGCTGTTTTACAGCTTCTCATTAGAGAGTCATCTAAGTGCCTTGTCCAGGGTTGCACAGCCAGTAAACATCAGATGCAGGACCTGAACAGAGATGCTCCTGGCTCCAGACTCACTCCCCACTCCACCGCACCTTTCTCACAACACCCCTGTGAAGTAGTGCAGATAGTTTCTCTAGTTTATGGATGAGGGAATTGAAAGCTACAAACATTTCTTGATCCATTTAGGCTCACAAATTTTATAAGTGACAGAGTTGGTATCTAACCCAAGTCTCTTCTGACCACACCAGGATGTAACACACACAAATGTGAACCAAGTTAGGTACTGATATAAAAGGTTATACAATGAAGTGATAAAGTACATGATATTGAATATAGCAAAAATGCAATAATATTTGAGGAAAGCAATGGGGTCTTAAAGTCTTCAGGAAAGGGTTCACAAAAGAGGGACTTTGGAGCTGTGCCTTAGAGATGAAAAGGATTTGCCTGGACTGTGAGATTGGCAGGAAAGTCTCTTGAGAGGGGAAGCAGTTGATTGTTGCTTCCCACTGTGGTCATTTTCCTTTTAAGCTCAGTAGTAGGGGGCAGGAAGATGTTCTGGTAGGTAAAGGTTTAGACTGATAGAGACTGAATTGTTGACTCTCTTGACCTTAAGCTGTTCAGAATTCTGTTTGCTGCCTATGGGGAATAAGAAAAGGGGGAGAGAGGAGAGAGAAAAACATGGATGGATTTCTTGACATCCCTGAAGCTCTGGATAGTCTTGGACCATGACATTGGTTGGATGAGTCTAGGTACAAGGAGAATGATAGATCCCCTGGGGCATCCTACTGCCCTGGGTTGCTAATTTATTTCTTTGTGCTCCCTAGTCTGGGTGCCTTTTACAAAAACTGTTCCAGAATAAATTTGTTTGTCCATAGAATTCACCCCTGCTGTCCAGGGTTGGGACTGTTAAGGTATATGAAAAAAGTCTGTGCTGGAGGTAGCAGAGAGGAAGTGAGTAGGGAATAAAGTTGCCTAATACCAAAATAGATCTGTTTCCCTAGCCTTTTTCTCCCTCACTCCATGGGATCACAGTAGATGCTCTTTCTTTTCCTTTCCAACAATAATGATTCTGTCAATATCCTCCAGGGGAATCTTTATGTGAAGATGGTGAGATTTTCTTTTCATTGTTATCGACTCTCCTACCAGTCAAAATATATTTTAGCCAAAGTAAACTATTCAAATAGACCATTAAAGTGTGTTTATGAGAATCAGGCAGGATTCTTTGAACTAGTTCCAGTCTCTCCTTTTCCTAACAAGTGATAACTCTCCATATAAAAAATGGTGGAAACTGAAGTCATAGGGAGGGCAAGAAACTTGGAATGAGCTAAGGAATGGACCCTGCATTACAATCATGGACACGTTTAAATTGTCCTTATATTAGGAATTCTTGACAGCAGCCTGAATCATTACACTGAAAGTGCATTGCTAAGCAAGAGGCTCACCTGAGTAGTCCTCAGGGCAGAATTAATGAATTGGATGGGTTTCCAGGAATTAGGATTGTGCACTTGAATGCATTTTCCATTGCAAGTACAGGTCAAATTCCATTATAATGAACTCCATGGGGCTTCTGATTTTTTTTTTTGAACAAGCATGTTCTATCCAATGTAAGTAAGTGGTTACATGGTCCTTAGGTAAATAATGTTACAAAGGGATAATAAGTTTCGTAGGATTTTTAGCATTCAGATTTAGAATGGGTATTGAAGATAATCTAAGTCAACCCTTTCATTTTACAGATGATGAAACTGAAGCCCATGGAAATGAAACTAATTGCCTAAGATCACAAATATATTGAGAAGCAGAACCAGAATTGAACTCAGGTATAAGAAGAGAGGAAGGAAGGAAATGATCACTTATTAAGTGCCTATCAATCATGTGCCAGGCATTGTTCTAAGCATTTTACAAATACCATCTCATTTGATCCTCATAATCATCCTGGGAAGTAATTGCTATTATTATCCCCATTTTATAATTGGGAAAAGTGATGTTTAAGTGATTTTCGCAAAGTCATTCAACTAATAAATGTCTGAATCTGATTTTAACTCAGGTCTTCCTAACTCCAGATAACATATTCAATCCACTGCACTGCTTACCTGTGTAATAATAGGATCATAGAAGGTGATTTTAAGATTTTTTGAACTACAAGGCACCATAAGGATTTTGTGATCCAACTTCATTCTATAGATGAGAAAATTGAGACTTGGAAAAATGATAACTCATTTCCTGGTATATAAGGAGAAAGAAGCAGCACCAATCTTAAACACAGGAACTCTAAATCCAAATCTGGGATTCCTTCCTCTGCCCCCCACACAGGAACAGAGCTTAGCAAAGATCTCCTCTTCTGGGAACCCAAGACATTATAGCCATTCAGAATGTGAAGACAGTGTATAGTCATAATATATTAATGGCATAGGTTGCGGTAATGCATAGGGACATTTTGTGCTGGAATTTTGTTTTAATACACCAAATACTAACCTCATAGTTGGTGCTCAAAAGTTATGGTATAACAGCAATAGTATTCATTGGAAGTCAGGAGCTCTAGTCCCTGATTGGTCAAAAACTTGTTGGATAGCCTTCAAGAAATCACCTGATCTCTCAGGGCTTCCATAACTTTTTTCTGTCCAATGGAGATGATAATTCCTATTCTGGCTACTTCACTTAGATTATTGTGAAAATTAATATCGCCAGTGTGAAAGTATTTAACATTTGAGGTATCATTCACATTCAAGATGTTGTTGCTATCACTCAACACTTGTTACTAAAATCATCACCCTAGTGATATAGGGTTTAGGGTACAAGACCAGAATTTGGGAACTCAGCCTCCTTCTTTCTCTTTGGGAAGTCTGCTGCCAACTGGAACAGTAAATTAGCAAGCAATAGCTTCTTTTAGAAGCAGACCTGTTTTATAAATGTTTCCAGTTGGATGGCAGAGTGACTAATGAGGGGCTTTGCAGGGCAAGAAGCACAGAGATCCTGTAGTGTTTTTCATTTTTCTGCTTTAGCAGACCTTTCAGGTAGAAGAAGTAGGTGACTATGTACATTATGGATAGAGATGTACTAAGAAGGTACCCCTGACCCTAAGTGTCTTCCTCCTCATCTGTCAGTGCCTTCTTAGAGAGTTAACTCCTTTAGCTTTCAAAAGATTCTAGAAAGGCTAGGATTTTAAGTTGAAAGAGATCTCAGAGGCCATTGAATTTAACCTATTCATTTTATATATGAGGATTATGAAGGCCCAAGAGATGAGTATCTTGATCAAGATTACACAGCTAGTAAATATCCAAGGCGGGATTTGAACCTGGGTTCAGGTTCAGTCCAGTGTCCCACCCACCTCTCCATTTTGCAGTTCAGTAAGGTTCTTTGTTATTCCAATTAGAAAAAGTCAATATCTCCAAACTAGATTGGATATTAAACATCATAGGGCATGGATATTTCTCAGAAGGGGTAGCTGAGGGCAAGAGTCTTAGGAAATGTAACATTTAATTGGTGTTTTTTTGTTGAGGACAAAAAGGAGGACTAAAGTGCAAGGTCATTAGGAAAGCCTCAGAATTAGGGTTAGGAGGGAATATTAAGTAAGAATAGCACTATCAATAAGGTAGATACAATAGAGCAGGCCTCTGCTTCTCTGATACCACTAATATTTAAAGAGGGAAACTGAATTTGTCATAACTAAGAGATATTACAGAGTAATGAATAAAGGGTTAGCCTAGGAGTCAAGAACCCCTTCTTCAAAGTCCTGACTTTTGACATGTATTGTGTGACCCAAGCCATGTCACCTATCCTCTCAGTGCTGCAAAAGCTGACTAATAGCATACATTGTAGAACAGGGACACATCTGAATCAATATAAATTGTTTTCTTACTGAAGATCTTTTTTTTTTTTTTTTTTGCTTTTTGCTGAGGTAATTGAGATTAAGTGACTTGCCCAGGGTCACACAGCTAGGAAGTGTCTGAGACCAGAGTTGAACTCAGGTCCTCCTGACTTCAGGGCTGGTGTTCTATCCATTGCTCCATTTAGATGCCTCATGAAGGTCTTATTAACCCAGTGAAATTACAGATACATACATATGTAATTAATAGAATAATTTGCTGGTGTGTGTGGGCTACGTAGAGTCAGGAAACTGTTTTTTTGGGCCCAACTTCAACATTAACTAGCTGGCTGAGCATAGGAAGTCACTTCCCTTCAGTTTCCCCATCTGTAAAATGGAGATAATCACACTAATAACACATATTCCATAGGACTATCATGGGGAAAATGCTTTGTAACTCTTCAAAGGATTTAGAAATGTTATTATTATTATTATTTTTTGCTTTTTGCTAGGGCAATTGGGGTTATGTGACTTGCCCCTAGAAATGTTATTATTATATATATATATATAAAGAAGTACTAACATACTTAAAAGTTGTTAAATGTGAAGAAATGAGGCCCTCTCTATCGATTCAAACCTGATTGTTCTAACTACCAACTTTACACAACTATCTATTCATTAGAACAGGTGCTTTAAGAACATCTCATAGCAAGGAAACACTTGGTTGATTCAGTCTCACTTATTGTACCTATTTAAAAGCAATTACAGTGAACTACTTTGAAAACATTCCTTTCATTTTGTGGGTGATACCATATGCTCCCAGAAATAAGGCTTGAGAGGCAGGATGGCGTGACGGAAGGCATGCCAGATCCAGACTTAGCTCTGGGTTTGAATCCTGATGTCATTGCTCAAGAGCTGGGTCAACATAAGCAAGCCACTCCATCTTTCTGAGTCTCAGTTTCCTTTTCTGCAAAGGCAAGACATGGATACCTACAATACTAAAGTCGTTTAATTGTTGTAAGGAAAAGACTCAAAGGATCCTAATTTTAGAACTAGAAGAGAATCTTAGAGATCATTGAGTCCAAATTCCTCATTTTATAGAAGAGCTAAGTGCAGCCCAGGGAGGCAATATTTGAAGCCAAGTCTTCTGAACCTAGAGTCAGTATTCTGGATTTTACAGTGACATCCCTTAGAAATGTGAATTATCCTAGAGGAATGGATTAGGCAGAACCCTTGTGACATGATAATCGGGCAAAGCTCTATTACATCATAGTTTTATGAAAAAGGTCCAGAGTCTGGATATCATCCAGAGGGACAAAGGCAGAAAGAGGAAGAAATAGTCTTGGGGAAGAATGGGCTTTTGAGAAATGAAGAGCTGAAAAAACCTAAGCAAAGGACAGCTTTAAGGGAGACAGACACTGGAGTTCTTTTCTGCCACCTGGGCTACAAGGGGGAGATTTATTACCTGAATTTACATCTTTATGTGTCAACATGTGAATGAGTCTCTTGTTAAAAAACATGCTTTATTATGTTCAGACAACTCTAACCCATTTAAATCATAAAAACTATGAGGCAGCTCTCTCTTGGCCTCCAAACTCTCCAGCTCAAGCCAAACATCCCAGACGTGAGATTACTCTCCAACCAGGAAAGCAGCAGAGAAAAAGAATTGTGCTTTTTCACTGGAATCAGGATGAGTCCCATCTTGTTAACCACATAATTTTTCTCCTTCTTTAGCACATGGCACACCATCCATCTTATTCCATCCAAGGCGAGGTGGCAGAGTGGAGAGCTCTCACAGACCTTGTCTGTAAGGCAAGGAGACCTGGGTCCAAGCCCAGACTCCTCCACTTACTAGCTATGTGGCTATGGGCCTAAACTGTTCCTATTTGGAAAATTAGGATAATAGCAATCATATTATCTACCTCATAGGAGTTAAGAAAGGGTTAAGTGAGATGTTATAAGTATAACATTATATAAATGAAAAAGTTTTATACTTACAGATATATACTTATACCTATTTTATATTTATAGGCATAAATATATATTTTATATTTATAGGCATAAATATATATTTTATATTTATATGTACACATCTTTAAAATGATGTAAAAATTACAGTCATTTCTATCTTTCCTGAGCATGCCTCATCTTTTTGTTTGTATTTAACTCATAATACACTATGAAGAAAAATTATCAATTCAGATGACACAAATTTGAATAAGGGTTTGGATTAAGAATTTTAAATCATTTTTCTATTAGGAGGAAGGAATGAGGTTTTGCGAAAAAGACAAATAGTATATAAGTGAACAAGTATTCAAAAGCCATGTTTAACCTGGTTAAGAAAATAACCCTGTTTTCCAGCACATTCAAGCACTTTAGAAGGTACCATTTACAAGCAAATACTTGGTAGGCTAATTACAAAACATTCTTATGTGTTCATTAAGGAAGGTTCCCTATGGATGGCAAATCTTCCATAGCCTCATTAGATTTGTTATATGCACTTAAGAAAATAAAGCTGCATCTATTCAAAAATAATTTCATCATTCCAACTTGTTACTAAATCAGATGGCTGTTTTCCTCATTTTTCCAGATTAGTGAGGCAGTAATATATATTTACTCCTTTGCATACACAAAGGTAGCTAGGTGGCTCAGTGGGTAGAGTGCTAGAACCGAATTCGAATCCTGCTTCAGACACTTGATAGCAGGTTGACCCTGGAAAAGTCTTTTAATATCTTTTCCCCTTAGTTTCTTTATCTGTTAAATTGGGTCACTAACTGGACCTGCTTTTCAGGATTGTTGTGAGATCAAGTAAGATAATTCTTGCAAGGCACTTTGCAAACCTTAAAGTACTATATATAAATCTTAGCTATCATCATCATCATCATCATTTCTGACAAGTCCCATATAAGATATATTCCATGTACATACCATATTGCCCAGGTATTGTGGAAGCCTATTCACTCACACTCGAACAATTTACATTTGAATATATGGGAAATGAAAGCTCTCTGTGACTGTTCCTAATTTTATCATCTGTTTCAGTGGCTAAGATGGTAACATGGTAACGACTGTTGTCTATTTCCATAACCTTGTCAATTGTTAAATTGTGCAGAACGGCAAGCCAGATCTTTACAGATTTATTCTCCTCTCCTTGGCAGCATTCAATCCTGCCCTGATGCTTTCTTTGGAAGGATGTGGGAGCATCTTCTAGGGATGGTTTGGAGAGATGCTTTGTTTCCAAATTGCAAGGACAGTTGGACTTCAGGGGGAGGGAAAAGGATCAAGAAATCACATTAAAGTCAGAGAAATGGTTTTTTCTGGGTCCTTCACAAAGATAGCAGAGTCTGGCATTAGCGAAGATTAGTGGCTATGTTAATCCAGGGCAATGAGTTTCTAAGGGCTGATAACAGTTTTTAAAAGTTAACAACTCTTCCAACCCTACACCTCTACCCTCTCCCTCAGCCTAAAACTGCATATCCAAATACAGCATCTATTCCTGTTATTAGTCTTATATTCTTGTGGACTCAATAGAAGTTTTATTTTTCTAACAGGTATCTTTTATTTTTTTATCATATATATCTTCCAATAACTTCTGCCCTCTCCCTCTCAGAAAGTTATCTCTTACAACAAAGAATAAACAAGAGAGAAAATAAAACAGCTCAGTAAAACTAACCCATCTATCAAAAAAGGCTAATGTTACAAAACATGTTCCATGTTTTATACCATATTCTATCTCTGCAAAGAAATGGCATGAGAGGTACATGATTTAGGCACAAAGCATGATACCATAAACAAATGAGAAGAGCAAGGGATAGTTTATTGATCAGATCTTTGGAGAAGGGAAGAATGTATGACCACAGAAAAACTAGAAAACATGAAGTACAAAACAGATTACTTTGTTTACACTAAATTAAAAATGTTTTGCACAAACAAAACCAACAGAAACAAGATTAAAAGGGAAACACAAAGCTGGGAAAAATTCTTTACAGCCAGCATTTCTGATAAAGGTCTCATTTATAAAATTAAAAAAAAAACTGTGTCAAATTTGTAAGAAAACAAGTCATTCCCCAATTATAAATGGTCAAAGGATATGAACAGACAATTTTCAGATGATGAAATTAAAGATATCTATATTTATATGAAAAAATACTCTAAATCACTATTGATTAGAGAAATGCAAATTAAAACAATTTTGAGGTAACACTTCACACCTCTCAGATTTCCTAAGATGACAGGAAAAGATAATAATAAATGTTGGAAGGGATGTGGGAAAACTGGGACATTAATGAATTGTGGTTAAATTGTGAAATGATCCAACCATTCTGGAGAGTAATTCAGAACTATGCCCCAAAAGCTATAAAATTATGTATAACCTTTTTTATTATTATTAAAGCTTTATATATTATTAAAACATATGTATGGATAGTTCCTTAGCATTGATCTTTACATAGTTTTCCATTACAAATTTTCCCCCCAGTTCTCTCCCCTCTCCTAGATGACAGGAAATCCACTACATGTTAATTATGTTAAAATACTTGACAAGTTGAATCTATGTATACATATTTCCACACTTATCATTGTTGTGCAAGAAAAATCGTATCTACAAGAAAAAAAAAATCAGAGGAAGGAAATACAATGCAAGCAAACATCAATAGAGAGCATGAAAATGTTATGTTGTGGTCCATATTTCATATCTCTCTCTCTGGGTGTATATGGCTTTCTTCACTGAACAATTGAAATTGGTACTATGTATAACCTTTGACCCAGCCAGTGTCATTACTGGGCCTATATCCCAAGGAAATTATAAAGGAGGAAAAAAGACTCCCATGTGCAAAAATGTTTGTAGTAGCTCTTTTTGTGGTGGCAAAGAATTGGAAAATGAGTAGATGACCATCAATTGGGAAATGACTGAACAAGTTGTGGTTTTATGAAGACAATGTAATGTTATTGTTCTATGAAAATGATGAACAGGCTGATTTTAGAAAGGCCTGGAAAGTTTTTCATTGTTTTTTGTTTTCTGTTTTTACTTTTAAATTATTATTTTTTTATTTTTTATTAAAACTTTTTATTTGTATAACATATATATGGGTAGTTCCCCAACATTGATCTTTACAAAGTTTCCATTACAAATTTTACCCCCAGTTCCCTCCCCTCCCCTAGATGGCAGGAAGTCCACTACATGTTAATAATGTTGAAATACTTGAGAAGTTATGCAAGAAAAATCCTATCTACAAGAAAAAAAAAGAATCAGAGAAAGGCAACACAATGCAAGCAAATGTCAATAGAGATCATGAAAATGTTATGTTGTGGTCCATATTTCATATCCCTCTTCTCTGGGTGTATATGGTTTTCTTCAGTGAACAATTGGAACTGGTTTGAGACAATTCTTTGTTGCAGAGAGCCATGTCCACCAGAATTGATCATCATGTAATACTGTTGTTGCTGTGTATGATGATCTCCTGGTTCTGCTCGTTTCACTCAGCATCAGTTCATGCAAGTCCCTCCAGGCCTCTCTGAAACCGTCCTGCTGGTCATTTCTTACAGAGCAATAATATTCCATAACATTCATATACCATAATTTATTCAGCCACTCTCCAATTGATGGGCATCCCTTCAGTTTCCATTTTCTAGCCACTACAAAAGGGGCTGCCAGAAACATTCTTGCACAGGTGGGGCCCTTTCCCTCCTCTAAGATCTCTTTGGGATATAGGCCCAGTAGAAACACTGCTGGGTCAAAGGGTATGCACAGTTTGACAACTTTTTGAGCATAGCTCCAAATTGCTCTCCAGAATGGTTGGATCCGTTCACAGTTCCACCAACAATGTATTAGTGTCCCAGTTTTCCCACATTCCCTCCAACATTCATCGTTATCTTTTCCTGTCATTTTAGCCAATCTGACAGGTGTGTAGTGGTACCTCAGAGTTGTCTTAATTTGCATTTCTCTGATCAATAGTGATTTGGAGCAACTTTTCATATTACTAGAGATGGTTTTAATTTCATCATCTGAAAATTGTCTGTTCATATCCCTTGACCACTTATCTATTGAAGAGTGGCTTAAATTATTATTATTAAAGCTTTTTATTTTCAAAATATACGCATAGATAATTTTCAACATTCACCCTTGTAAAACCTTGGGTTTAAAATCTTTTCCCCTTCCTTCCCCCACCCCTATATGGCAAATAATCTGTTATGTGCAATTCTTCTATATATATTTCCACAATTGTCCTGTTGCACAAGAAAAATATCACAGTTTGATAGGCATAGTTCCAAATTGCTCTCCAGAATGGTTGGATCAGTTCACAACTCCACCAACAATGTATGCTTGTCCCAGTTTTCCCACATCCCCTCCAACATTTGTTATTACCTTTTTCTGTCATTTTAGCCAATCTGAAAGGTATGTAGTTGTCTTAATTTGCATTTCTCTGACCAATAGTGATTTAAAGCATTTTTTTCATATGTCAAGAAATGATTTTAATTTCTTCATCTGAACATTGTCTGTTCATATTCTTTGACCATTTATCAATTGGAGAATGGCTTGAATTCTTATAAATTTGAGTTAATTCTCTCTGTGTTTTAGAAATGAGGCCTTTGTCAAAACCCTTGAAGGTAAAAAAAATTTCCCCCAGTTTATTCCTTCCCTTCTAATCTTGACTGCATTGGGTTTTTTGTACATAAAAATTATTAATACAATCAAAATTATCCATTTTGCATTCCATAATATACTCAAGTCCTTATTTGGCACAAATTCCAGACTATCCTTTGTTCTTCTAATTTGCTTGTAGTATTACTTTTTATGTCTGAATCATGAACCCATTTCAACATTATCTTTGTATAGGGTATTAGGTGTGAGTCAATGCTTACTTTCTGCCATATTTCCAGTTTTCCCAGCAATTTTCGACAAATGGTGAGTTCTTATCACAGAAGCTGGGATCTTTGGGTTTATCAAACACTAGATTATTATAATCATTCATTACTGTGTCTTGTGAACCTAACCTATTCTACTGATCCACTACTCTACTTCTTAGTACCAAATAGTTTTAGGTCTGGTACAACTAAGGCCTGGAAAGATTTATAGAACTGATGCTGAGCAAAACAAGCAGAATCAGGAATACTTTACACACAATAACATCAAGAAGGTGCAATGATCAACTATGAAAGACTTAGTTCTTCACAGTGGTTCAGTAATCCAAAGCAATCTCAGTAGAATTTGGACAGAAAATGCCATCTGCATCCAGAAAAAGGACAAATGAGACTGAATGTTAATCAACACATGTTATGTTCACTTTTTTCCTTTCTTTTCCTCTTTTTTTCCTTTTTCCTACTGTTTTTATTTTAGTATCTTCGCTTTTTTGTTTTCTCCTACCTGGTGCACATGATATTTCTCAAGTTAGATACCTAACCAATTAGAACTCAAAGAGAACTTTGTGGTTGTTACTGTTTTTGTTCCATTGTTTCAGTCATGTCCAACTCTTCATGACCCCACTTAGGGTTTTCTTAGCAAAGATACTGGAGTAGTTTTTCCCTTTTGCTCTGTTTTTTCTCTCCCAACATGATTCATAAAGCAATGTGTATTAAAAATTTTAAAAAAAAGACCAGAGAATTAAAAAATTATCCCTAAAATTTAAAAAAAAATTAATGTCATGGGAAGATGTCTTCTCATAACTTTCCTTTAGGACCAAAATTATTTATTATATCTTCACAGAATTCATTTTTGTTGTATTGATGCTGTTATTCTTTTATATTTTGTGTTATAGTCACAGATATTTTTCTGATTTTACTTTCTTCACTTTGCTTCAGTTTATATAAATCTTCCATAATGAGAGCTTTTTTCCTTTTTTTGTGAACCATGGACTGGAAAACTATCATTCTGATGCTCAAACTTCTGTTTTCTGGACTATTTTTTCTTTCTAGAATTGCCCAGTTCTGTAAATACATGGAATTTCTAGAGAAAGAGAATAGTTCCACCATCAAAGTGATTTTCTTCCCACCAAACTGAGTGAGTTGATTAATATTAACCTTTACACTTGCTATATTATTCTATATAATATATAGCTTATATTATTCAAGGAATTTTCACATTCACTATCCCATTTAATTCTCACACTATCCTATTTAATTTTCCTAGCACTTTAGTGAGCTAATGTATCAGCTCTCTGACTTTGTACTTGAGGAAATCCAGAAATACTTACACTCAGTTAAGTTCTCCTAATTTTCTTGGTAACATTTGCTGTTTTTATTTTAGTATCTGTTCTTTTTTGTTTTCTCCTACCTGGAACACATGATATTTCTCAAGTTAGAAACCTAACCAATTAGAACTCAAAGAGAGCTTTGTGATTGTTGCTGTTATTGTTCCATTGTTTCAATCATGTCCAACTCTTCATGACCCCACTTAGGTTTTCTTAGCAAAGATACCAGAGTAGTTTGCCATTTCCTTCTCCAATTCAATTTACAGATGAGGAAACTGAGGCAAATATAATTAAGTGATGTGGACTCACACAGTCTGTAAGTATCTGAGTTGAGATACGAATTCAAGAAGATGAGTTTTCCTGACTCTAGGGCCAGCAGTCTATCATTTGCACCACCTGGCTGCCCTCCAAAGAAAACTTAGAGATCATTTTATCCATCTGTCCCTCCATTTCATAGAGAAGCATGCTAAGAGCCAGAAATGAGATGCAGGCTTGCTCAAAGTCATATAGTGAGTTGATGACAGAGCCAGAACAATCCTCTTGGTTTCAAATCTAGAGTTTCTCCTACCCCCATCCCAACCTTACTGGCATCTATTATTTAAGAGAGACACAAACATGGTATAGTGGAGAGAGTATGAGATTTAGAGTCATAGAATCAATGTTAAAATCCAAAATCTGCCATTTGCTACCTGCATGTCTTTGGGCAAATCATTTAATCCTTCTGTCACTCAGTTTCCTTAGATGATCTCTTGAATTTTCTCCAGTTCTAAAACTATGAGCCGATGGAGAAAAAGAGAGAGAGTAGAATAAATATTTATATTGAGCTTACTAAGAGCCAGGTACTGTGCTAAGAGCATTACAAATATTATCTCATTTGATACCCATAGTAAATTTGTAAGGTTGTTATTCATATTTTACAGTTGAGGAAACTGAGGCAAGCAGCAGTTAAGGGACTTGTCCAGAGTCACACAGCAAATATCTGAAGCTGCATGTGAACTTAGGTTTTTCTGACTCCAGGCCTGGTGCTCTACCCATTAAGCTACCTTGCTGCCAAGAAGATCGCGAGGGAAACAGGAGGGAAAATGGGAAAGCAAAATAGAGATTCTTGTTACTTGTTTGCTAAGTTCCTTTAGTTTTAATCAAAACAAAACAAAAAAAAGACATTTCTGATTCTTGCCCATCCCTGGAGGTCTTCATATAGAAGCTGGAGAAGTACATGTTAAGTGTGATATAACAAAGATCCTTTTTGTTTATGGATTCAATTAGATAGCTGCTGAAGTTCTTTGCAACTCTTCAGTACTGTGATTCTTTCTACCATCTGTAAGTGGGGCAATGAGGTGATACAGAGGATAAAGCTCAGCCTAGAGTCAGAAAGATTCCTGATCCTAAGTTCAAATCTGGGCTCAGATAATTACTAGCTATATAACCATGGGCAAGCCATTTAATCTTGTTTGCCTCAATTCCAATAAAATGAACTGGAAAAGGAAATGGCAAACCACTCTCGTATTTTTGCCAAGAAAATCCCAAACGGAGTCAAAAGAGTTGGACATAATTGAAAAATAACTAAACAACAAAACCTATGGGTGACAGCTATTCAGAAACAACTGGAAGAAAGATAGCTGGGAGGTCCTCTTATCATCTGTACTAAGCTAGTGGGCTCAACAGGAGTATCCCCTGAGACATACCAGGAAATTCCTTGGAGAGCATTGGGGCAAAAAGATCATTGAGAATCCCACTGCAGCTGGGGCTAAGGAATCACCCACCAGTCAAGCCATCCCTGCCAGACATTATCCAGCATGGGGCTCCTAATGAAAAATTGCGGGGCTATTAGTGCTTAGCAAATTAAGGGCACTTCCATTTATTACCGTGCTCCACTAAGGATGAGCATTAATTTTTTTTCAAAGCAAATTCACTGGAAACAGACAGTTTAAAATTTATGCTTGTAATGATGGCTACATGGTCCATTAAGACCACCTCTAAGTGAGCTTAATTTGTAGCAGATAAATGTCCGTGTCTACATATTTTTCAACATAGTTTATGGCGCATCCTGCACAGCTGCGCCCAACTGATTAAATCCTCACAAAATTTAAATAGGAAACACATTACGTAGACAGTATTATATCCATTTATCATACACACATTTTCAATTTAACTCTCTCTGCCGTGGGCCAGGAGGAGTTCTGAGGTTGGCTGGTTTGCTTTGATTTTTTGGATCTTTTGTTTTCCTTGAGCCTCCATGTGTCCTGGGGCGGGGGGGGGGGTCAGTTCTACTTCTGTAGCCCTGGATTGAGTGAAGGTTTTTGATATAGAGAGCACAGACTGATAAGCAAGGTGGGCGCACTCTGCCTTCGGAGAGCTTTGGGGTCTTCTGACTTCATATCAGGATGTCCTTGCTATAGCTGCTCAGTTCATTAAAGCACGAGGTCATAGGAATCCTCTTTCCTCAGTTGTCTTTGCCAGTGACTTAAACAGCTCAAAGGTCAGTGCACCATAATTTGTTATTCTTCCCTGCATAAATTACCTCTCCTCTTCAGAAGGATACATTACTAGTGTCTTTGGTCTTAAATGAGAAAGACACTTTAGACTTTTCAAAGGAAGACATCCCGATATGTATCAGGGAAAGCATTTGGTTGGAAGGCACAATATGAGGGTTCAATTCCCTGTCCCATTACTTAATATGTGTGTAATCTCAGGCCAGTCATTTATATTCTCTGATTCTCAGCTTTTTCCACTTTTCCACTTTTTTTCCACTGGGAGTATGTAAGGGAAGTTAAATTAAATCAAGATTGCTTGAGGTTTGTGAATTTTAAAAAATGTTTTGATGAGTATTTCAATATAATTGCATTCCTTGTAATCCTACATTTTTTATTTTATGCATTTAAAAACATTTTTCTGAGAAGGGGTTCATAGGCTGATTCATTAGATTGACAAAAGGGTCCAAGATACTGAAAAGATTAGAAATTATTGGACTAAATGAAACTTAAAGTCCCTTTTAACTCTAAAGTATTTGGATTATGTGGTACATAACCTGGAATCCGAGACTAGGGTTTGAATCCCTAATCTGCCCTCACCCCCTGTGTTACAAATAATCTCAATTCTCTAGGATTCACTTTCCTTATAAAATGAAGGGTTTGAACTAGATGATTTTTGAGGTCCATTGCATATTTAAATGTACAATTGGAAGATTCTTTCTGTATCTTCAATCATGCTAAATTCAAATTTCTAGTGGGTTTTACAGTATATAGTAGCTAAATTGTTTTTCTTATTGGACCCAGAAAAGAATAGGTACCTAAATTCTTATTGAAGGGATGGGGATGGATGAATAGATGATGACTCTGATTATAGATGGAAGAATTAAGGAATGAAGAGGCAGACCATTGAACATATAACTACTCCATTCTTACTACAGGCAGGTGCTATTGTAACCATTTTATAGATGAGAATCTATACCATTGGAAGAAGTATGAATATCAATGAGAACACATGTTAAGTGTAGCATTATGAACAGGAAGACTCATCCTAGAGAAAGAAAATAACTCGGAGTAGAACCAGAATTTGATCCTACTGTATTGTCTTGTTTTATTTGGTTTTTTTTTACTCCATTGCCTGAATTCTTTCTACTATACTACATTCCTTGGTGACTCTGTACAGTGGGAAACCATAGAATCATAGCATTTAGAACTGGAAAGAACCTTAGAGATCATTTGAGCCACACCCCTATTTAATAAAGAAGGAAATAGTTTCAGAGAATTTATAATTTTTTTTTCTCTTTGTTAAATCCCTAGATTCTTTTCTTCTTCTTTTTTTTATTAAAGCTTTTTATTTGCAAAACATATGTATGGGTAGATCTTCAACACTGACCCTTGCAAAGCTTTCTGTTACAAATTTTTCCCCCCTAGTCCCCTCCCCTAGATGGCAGGAAGTCCATTACATGTTAATTATGTTAAAAATACTTGACAAGTCAAATATATGTATACATATTTCCACACATCTTGCTGTGCAAGAAAAATCCTATCTACAAGAAAAAAAATCTGAGAAAGCTAACACAATGCAAGCAAACATCGATAGAGAGCATGAAAATGTTATGTTGTGGTCCACATCTCATATTCCTCTCTGGGTCTATATGGCTTTCTTTACTGAACAATTGGAACTGGTTTGAAACATTTCATTGTTGAAGAGAGCCATGTCCATCAGAATTGAGCATCATATAGTATTGTTGTTGCCATGTATAATGATCTCCTGATTCTGCTGATTTCACTCAGCATCAGTTCATGCAAGTCTCTCCAGTCCTCTCTGAAATCGTCCTGTTGGTCGTTTCTTATAGAACAATAATATTTCATAACATTCATATACCATAATTTATTCAGCCATTCTCCAATTGATGGGCATCCATTCAGTTTCCAGTTTCTAGTCACTACAAAAAGAGCTGCCACAAACATTCTTGCACACGTGGGGCCCTTTCCTTCTTTTATGATTTCTTTGGGCTATAAGCCCAATAGAAATGCTGCTGGTCAAAGGGTATGCACAGTTTGATAACTTTTTGAGCATAGTTCCAGATTGCTCTCCAGAGTGGTTGGATCCATTCACAGTTTCACCAACAATGTATCAGTGTCTCATTTTTCCCACATCCCCTCCAACATCTGTCATTATCTTTTCCTGTCATTTTAGCCAATCTGACAGGTGTGTAGTGGTATCTCAGAGTTGTCTTAATTTGCATTTCTCTGATTAGTAGTGATTTGGAGCACCTTTTCATATGACTAGAAATAGTTTTAAAGAAGTTATAATTTCCCAAAACCTCATAGTGATCCATTAGTAATCTTTAGTATTGGTTTCTAGGCCAAACTGGATGGTCATTTCAATCCTCTTTCCCTTCCTTATTGGAAGTCCAAAACAGGGAAAATACTGAGTCTCAAAAGAGAAGAAAAGTGCTATTTCTTCTCATTTCCTCTTGTAGGCCACTGAGTGGACAGCTCCTCACACTGTGGACAAATCATTTTTGACATAGAAGCATCACTCTTGACTCAGCAGGTGTTGCTACATCATTTCAATAAGATTGTGTTAAAACTGTATTTTGTTCTGGTTCCTCTGTCCACTCCATTCCCTTTATAATCAACATAGTCAGTATAAAGCAACAATAACAGGAAGTAAGATTGCAAAGGGGAACCTACAGATTTCCTAAAAATCAAAGGAGCATAATTTGCAAATAATGTCATATATCACCAAAAAAAAAATCACTCTCTAAGACTATGTGCTAAATCAAGGGAAGCCCCAATTTAGGCCTTGCTGTCAGGGGAACTTTTAGTCCTGTGATATGCAAACCTCAAATAAGCTACATAAATCTCTAGTAAAACCAACAAAACACTAAGAGATCCTGAAAATTCTGAGATGATGTGGACATGTTAACTTTAAAGTTTTACCGACAATTTTAAAATGATGTGAATATGTTAATGAACTAGTTCTAAGGTGGCTCAGATAAGAGCTTGACTGTCCTCCCCCACCCAAATCATATGAAAATGAGACCTCCAACCTCTTCCCCCTCCCCCAGATCACTCTTCCATTTCCATCTGGTCCATGTTGCCTAGTGCTCCCAACCCTCCACCTCTAATCCATGATTACATGAGTTCTTCTCTGTTCCTTTCCCCTGTTCTCATTTTCTTTCCCATAATGCCTTTCTTCCTTCCTCCACTACATATCTCCTCTCCCACTCATCTTTATCCTCCCCCATCCCTTTCTACATTTATCAATATAACAATAAATGTTACATTTATAATGGTTTTCTATGCTATTTGCCCCCACACTCTGTGTCTTATTAAAGTGTGATTGAGATTTTACTATATGCTGTCATCATGGTCTTTCCCAGAGGGTACCCCCCAAACCAGGTGTGCCTGCTTCATTACATAATTCCAAACAAATAAATAACTAGCAATTCAAAGGTACATGTCATTTCAAAATGGGTCAGAGTTCTTGTTCCAAACTCAGAGTATGTGTCCAGCTCTATGGGAAGTGCCTCAGTCCAGAAGATCAGGGAATTCTTTTGTTTATTCCCATAACAGTAATATTTTCCATAGTGCCAGATACATCAAGAAAGATTTGTTGAATTCATTTGAAAAGTGAGGCTTGGCTGTAATTGTTTTATTTTTGGATCTAAGTTTTTGGTTGTGGTTTTTACCAGTTTATTAAAAAAAACTCTTCTCAATACCTCTGCATCTAACCCTGCATTTTCATAGATTTATTTCATATATAGGTGTGGTCAAGGATCCCTTAAAGGTCAGTAGAAGGACACATACTAAGTATGAGAATCCTAGAATAAATGACAAACAAGAAATAACTCAGGAGACATGTTATAAGGGATGCCATCAGAACCAAAAAAAAATGTTATGGACCAGCATATAACAAAAGTGAGACTAGGAACAAGGGATACTTGATGGACAGCCTGTGCTCCAATGGTACCCATATAGTATTAAACAACCATAAGTAAGACTTTGTTAGGGACACCCTGTCATGAACCTAACAGAGTACATGGACAAGTGTTACAGAGAAAAGACATTGATTAGCTCATGCTGCCATTGCAGTTTTGGTATATTGCTTTGCATTATGAGAATCAACTTATGCATAATAGAAGATTATATTTGGAGTCAAATTCTGGCAGTTAACAGCTATGTGACAAAATAATTCATTTAACTTTTCTAGTCTCAGTTTCTTCATCTATAAAATAGGAATGATATACCTATTCTATCTAGCTCACAGCGTTGCTATGAGGAAAGCATTTCATAAGCAATAAGATACTATATAAATGTGAGTGAATCAGTAGGAGTTTTTATGACAGATATTTTTATGTTCAAAGTCAGTTTTACAGGTAGACCTCATTTAGTACAATAGTTGTAGCCTAGAAAAGTTGTATAATTTTTGCCTAGCATATATATTTAGGGGAAGGAAGAAGGCATCTATTTTTAAAAATAATATTATGAATCATTTTAGTGAAAATATATAATGACCTTTGATATACCTTTGGTATAAATCCCATTCATTTCAGACTTGTTGCTATCTGCTTTGTTGCTAATCCCTATTCTTCCTCTTCATTCTTTCCCCTGGAATAATAGCATCCTCCGAACTAGACTTCCAGAGACCATGCTATCTTTCCTTGGGGGAGCTAAGCCATTCACTTTTGGTATTCTGTTCTGGGGATGAGTAGTTTTGAATGGTAAATGTATGAGTGGAAATTCATTTACCCCACTCTTACCTATTGGACCCTGCACTATGTTTTACATCTCCCCTTCCATCCATTCACCATCTGCTCTGCCATCATATGCATATGCACCCTTCTTAACTTGCCATTTCTTACTCAGGGCATACTAATCAATGCTGCAATTGCTTTTGGAAATGGTTAGTCAATTGACTGTCATAAATATCAACTTGCTCTCCCTGTGATTCCCCATAACAAAACTCTCTTCCTTGGCCAACATGTCCCAACCAAGGTCACTTTCTTTAAAAATAAACGGAGACTGAGAGAGATTAAAGAATTTGCTCAAGGTCCTACATAACTATGGGAGAGCTAGAATTCAAACTTCCCTCTTCTGACTTGTAAGTCTATTTACTGTCTTCATTTCTTCCCTATCATATATTCATGTGCTATTTTAACCTGATCTTGTTGACCTTAACCACTGTTTGAGTTAATGGATACAGTATTAGTGGAACAATCCATGATTAAGTTCATATTGATTACTCTGATCCTTACATATAATTGTGCTCTTCTTTTTTCAGTATTAACTTATACTTGATTCATATCTATTATTTCTCTAACTGTACTGTAGGCTTCAAAATGAAACATTACCAGGTTCCATTTTTTTTCAAAGCTGTGTTCCCTGCTGGATGACTGAAATCTGACAAATTAATCTCTATTAAGGTATACCAAAGTACCAACATGCCCTCTCCAATCAAAAGAAATATATGAATTTTAACACATGCCTTCTGAAGATATTATTTCAGGCAATTTGAATGCTGGGGTGTCAATCAAGTTGCAGGCTTTGGGGAAAATGTTGGGAGTCTGTGTTTTTTTTTCTTCAGTGCTTCAAGTATCCTCCCCCCCCCACTTAATTCAGAAATTATTCTTGTAGTCACCACTCAGCACCTAGAAAATAGCTTTACAAAACCAGGGAGGGGACATTTGGGCTTCCTCTCACTCAGCTTCTACAGAAGTCCTGTGAGTGATGAAATGTTATTAGTGGCTGAGAATCTGGGGGTGAGGACTGCAGATGGGTTCCCTGTCAATGATGTCTTTGTTACTTCAGGCCAGTGAAATTGAAAGCTTAGGATAATTTCCCTCAATTTCTTTAAAATGGAGGGAGATGTCCCACACCTCTGTTTTGTAACTTAATTGACTGTTTTTTGAGCTTTCTATTTATTCCTGACCCCAGAGTTAATAAACAACCCATCAGTATCTCTGCAGCAATCAAAGGCAGTTTATATAAATGGAGATTTGTGATGTGCCTGTAATCATCTACAATGTTTTAAAAGTCTAGTTCTCATCCATCAAGGTCTCTCTTTTCTTTGAGGGCAGGTGTCAATGCAGGTCAATTTCACTTTATATGTTCTCAATATATGAAATTTATATGAATTAACAAATGAAAAAATACTATGCACAAGTTTTTTGAGGAGTAGGGGGTAGGGTATCATATACCGGTGCTGATTCATATTACCTTGGAATCCACTAAAACTCCCAGATAGTGTTCAAATGAGTAACTATCTAAATGAGCTGACACACCTTGTCTTATAGTTATGAAGTCGCGCTGCGCGCACACAAACACAATGGGGCTTATTCTTAAAAGGATATTTACTTTAAAGATAAAACAAGAACAAAAGCACAGACATTATCTCTCTGATCAGTTTTTGGAGGTACACTTTTCCTAAACCATCTCAGTCTTTGATAGAGTAGATGCAGTTTCTCAGTTTCTACATATCATTGGTCTCATCAAATTCACCTTCAAAAGCTGCTAGATGACTTCCTGTCTCTGCTACCGAGCCCCAAAGGTCACTCCTCATTCCTTGGAACCTCAAAATGGAAATGTCTGGGTAAACACCCTAGCACAGACTCTATTCCTGGATCGGCTGGTGCTTTACTCTTCTGACTTTTCAAAACTCATAAACTCATGATTTCATAACCTATAATCTCTTCCACCTAAAACAAGAGAACAAATGCTGAGGCAAACAATCAAGACCCATATTTATGGGCCATCTGTTGGCCTCAGATGGGGTGGGCCTAGGGCCATTCCCTTTACAGCAATATTTCTCTTCATCCTCCAGAATGCCAACAGAAAAAAAAATCAGAAAAAAATCAACCAAATTTCCTACCTAACCTCCTCTATTATCTTCCTTTTGAGATTATCTTCCAGCTATTCTGTATTTTTCTAATATATAATCAGTATTGCACTTGTCCCTCATTAGATTGTGGCTTTCCTTGAGGGCAAGGATATTGTTTTTAATCTTTCTCTATGTTTCCAGTGCTTAGCACAGCAGATATTTAATAAATGGTTGTTTATTCACCAATCCTCCATTCCACCCTAATTTCATCCCAATCCCATGATATATTCCAAAAGACAGACTACATAAATCTTTCTTTTTGGCAGGATTACAAAAATAGCAGCTAAGGAGAATACTATGATTATAGTCTTACTTAGATTTTAGCAAAACTTTTGATAATGTATCTCGAGGAGAGTTGTGGACTACATTATAACAATTACATAGTTTCAGGATTAGCTATATTCCAAGAATACTTTTTAATGGTTCAAAGCTCAATACAGCAGAAAGCCACAATTGTAATATTCCAGAAATCTATTCTTGACTTGTGCTGTATAATATTTTTATCAATGAACCAAATAAAGGCATGTATAACATGCTCATCAACTTTATAGATGATACATAGCATAATGAATGAAAGATTAAGAATAAAAGAGGATATTCATAGATTAGAGTATAGGAATATGAAAATTTAAAAGTTGCAAATGTAAAGTTTTATATTTGGGTATAAAGAATCAATTTCACAAATACAAGATGGGGGAGACATGGTTTCAGTCATTCTGAATAAGATCTGGGGTCTTGAGTGGACTGTAAGTTTAATATGTCAGCAATATGATATGACAGCCAAAAAAAGCATTATAAGATTTGTAGTTACACTGAAATGCAGAGCTCCTAAGAATAGAGAGGTGATGCACTCTGCATTAGTCAAATCTCATCTGGAGTATTGTGTTGAATTTTAGATGTCATAGCTAAAGAAGGAGATTAAAAAGTTATAGGATGTCTAGAGGCAAACAGTCTAGGGTTCTGAAAGGCCTTGAATCCATGTAACATGTGGATAAGTTGGAGGAGCTGTGCATGTGAAGAAACAGAGACTGTATGATTAGAGGCTACAATTATTGGACTTGGAATTTGGAAGACTGCCCCAGACTTATATTAACTGCTGTCTCTGTGGGGAAATCCTTTGGCTCTCTGTGCTTCAGTTTTTTCATTTATAAAATCTAGGGGTTCAACATGGTCTTTTCAGCTCTAGAGCTATATTTAACTTGAAGAAGGCTCAGGTAACACAATCATAATTATTTTAAATAATGATACCAAATGTGAAATGGATTTTTTTCTTTCTAACTTATAGACCTTTCAAGAGAGATTGACATATGCTAGGAGGGAATTATTATATGCTATATGATTATTATAGTAAGAATTCCTTTGGTATAGGAGTTGTCTGAGATGGCAGATAAAATTACATCCAACTCTCAAATTCTATGATTCTGTGACTCTACAGAGTTCCATGTAAGTGCAGAGTGATTACAGATGTCTGATCTCAAGGTTTGCCTCTGATATTTACTAGCTGTGTGATCATAATTCAGTTAGTATCTCAATATCTCAGAGAACATAAAAGTTTGCATGGTTTGTGATGTATATCCATTGAAGGAATTCTGCTGTTGGTGAAATTAAGGTCCTCAAGATATTTTAAGGCATGAGGGACTAGAAGCACAAAGGAGGGGAAATTCTTGATTTTAAGGAACTCATAATCTTATTGATTATGGATAATTGATAATCAATTGATTATTGAAATCCCTATTTCTGAGAAAAATACCAGCATCCTTCCATTTACTTATATTCACAATCTTGATGAAATCACTCATTTCTGTCTTCACAACATTACTTGCCTGCGTTCCTTACTCTCCACTCACAATACCACCAACTTAGTTCAGATCCTCATCACAATTAACCTGTCTGATTATAGTGATTTTCTAGTTTCCCTCCCTCAAATCTCTCCCGACTTCAATCCATTCTTCAAACGATTATGAAAGTTTAGATATCCTTATGTCACTCTCCTACTAAGTGAACTTATTATCTATACAATCAAGTAAAAATTCTCTTGTTTGACATTTAAATATTTTCTCAACCTGACCCATTCTGCCTGTGCAGTCTTACTGAACATTTTCTCATCCATTATTTGGTCTCATTATACTGGCCTTCTTGATCTTCATCACCCATAATACTTCATTTTTTTCTCCATGCCTTTGCACTGTTTTTCCCAAGTCTGGAACACAATTTCATCTCTGTTTTTTGAAATTTCTGATTTCTTATTAGACTTAGCTCAAACACCATCATTTGCATGAAGCATATCCTAATGTCTGCAATAGTTAAATACTTTGCTCTTCAAGGTTAATCACTTCAGAGATGCCCTGGAGCTGGTTCCTATGGGCTCCTGAGAACCAGGTGTTACATTTTCAGTGTGAGCATTTGCAATTCAAAATTCACAAACATTACAAATCAATGCTTGATATATTGCATTATTGGTTATCTAAATTTAAGAACATGTGAATAATTCAGATTAAACTTAAAGTATGTCACAAGTACATTTTTTTTCAAAGAACCAGTTGGTTTTTCCCCTTCAATAGTACTTTATTTTTTCAATTACATATAAAGGCAGTTTTCAAAACTCATTTTCGTAAGATTTTGAGTTCCAAAATTATTCCCCTCCCTCTCCTGCCTTCCCTCTCTCTAAAACAGCAAATAATCTGATATAGGTTATATAGGTACAATCATTCTAAACATATTTCCGTTTGTCATTTTGTGAAAGAAAAATCAGAACAAAAAGGAAAAATCATGAGAAAGGAAAAGCAAGCAAACAATCAATCAAAAAGCTAAAAATACATTCAGTCTCCATAGTTCTCTCTCTGGATATAGATGGCATTTTCCATCCCAAATCTATTGGGATTATTTTAGATCATTGTACTGCTAAAAAGAGCTAAGTCTATTATAACTGATCTTGTTGTTACTGTATACAATGTTGTCCTGGTTCTAATTCACTTCATTTAGTAACAGTTTATGCAAGTCTTTCCAGGCTTTTCTGAAATCAGCCTGCTCTTCATTTCTTATAGAATAATAATATTGCATTATATTAATATAACAAAACTGATTTAGTTCAGTTGATTCCCCCATTCCCCAAGTGATGGGCATTCACTCAATTTCCAAGTCCTTGACACCACAAAAATAACTGCTACAAACATTTTTGCACATATAGGTCTTTTTCCCTTTATTATGATTTATGACTCAGTAATCATAGATCAAAGATTATGCATAGTTTGATAGTCCTTTAAGCTACTTCCAACCAGAATGGTTGGATCAGCTCACAACTTCACCAAAAATGCATTAGTTTCTTAGTTTTTCCATATCCTCTCCAATATTTATCATTATCTTTTCCCATCATTTTCACTAATCTGATAGATGTAAGATGGTACATCAGAGTTGTTTTACTTTGCAACTCTCTAGTGACTTAGAGCATTTTTATATGACTATGGATAGCTTTACTTCCTTTATCTGAAAATTATCTATCATTTATAAACTGCAGAATAACTTGTATTCTTATAAATTTGACTCAGTTCTCTATATATTTTAGAAATGAGGCCTTTATCAGAAACATGGGCTGTAAAAAGTAAATTCTGCCAAACATTTAAAGAACAATTTACTTGTAAATTCATCTGACTCTGAAGATTTTTTTCCTTAGTGAATTCATTGGTGACTTATTCAATTTTTTTGGTCTAGAATAATTTTAAATTTAATTTTTCTCTTCATTGGTGGTAGATTCACTCTTTTAATTTTTGATACTGATAATTTGGTTTGCTTCTTTCTTTTTTTCTAATCAAATTAACCAAAGGTTTATTTATTTTGTTGGGGGATTTTCATAAATTCAACTCTTAGGTTTTTTTATTAGTTCAACCATTTTCTTATTTTCAATTCTATTAATCTCTCCTTTGATTTTCAGTAATTTGGTATATAATTAAGGGTTTTAAATTTGTTCTTTCTCTAGCTTTTTTAATTGCATGTCCAATTCATTGCTCTCCTCTCTCCATTTTATTCATGTAAGCATCTAGAGACATAAAATTTTCTCTGAGAACTGCTTTCGCTGCATCCATAAGTTTAGGTATGTTGTATCATCCTCTTGGATGAAATTATTGTTTCTATGATTTGTTGTTTGATCCACCCATTCTTAATGATTAAAATTTTTAGTTTTCAATTAATTTTTGGTCTATTTTCCATGGTCCTTCATTACATGTAATTTTTATTGCATCATGATCTGAAAAGGATGCTTTTGGTATTTCTGCCTTTGATTGTGAGGTTTTATGCTCTACTATATGATAAATTTTTGTTAAGGTGTCATATACCACAAGAAAAAGGTATATTCCTTTCTATTTCAATTCAATTTTTCTCCAGATGTCTGCCATGCCTGACCTTTCTAAAATTCTATTCATTTTCTTAGCTTCTTCCTTGTTTATTTTGTAATTAGATTATCTAGTTCTGAGAGGGGAAGGTTGAGATTCCCCATTAGTATAGTTTTGCTGTCTAGTCTTTTCATCAGAAATGACTGAAAATCCTCCATTTTATTTAATGTTCATCTTTTGCTCTGAAAAATAATGATCAGTTTTACTAAGTAGTTGATTCTTGGTTGTAGTTCAAGATCCTTTGCCTTCCAGAATATCATATTCCAGTCTTTTTATGTGGAAGCTCCTTAAGTCCTGGGTAATCCTGATTGTCGTGCTCAATATTTGAATTGTTACTTTCTGACTGCTTGCAGTATTTTCTCCTTGACCTGATAATTCTGGAATTTAGCTACAATATTCCCTAGAATTTTCATTTTGGGATCTTTCAGGAAGTGATTGGTAGATTCTTTCAATGACTATTTTACCCTCTAGTTCTACGATATCAGGGAAGTTTTCCTTGATGATTTCTAAAAAAATGTTGTCCAGGCATTTTCATGTTGGCAGCACATATGCTAAAATTGGAATGATCAAGGAAGATTAACATGGCCCCTGTGCAAGGATGACATGTAAATTCTTAAAGTGTTTCATATTTTTTTCAAGGAAAACTAAATAAAAAGTGAAAAAAGAATCTTAGGGCAGAAATCTAAAATAGATTAATTGGAAAAGAAAACTAAAACTTTGGAATATAAGATTGAGATGTCAGAGAAAACTACTACAATCTATGAGAAAGATAAGCATGATCTGCAACAGGAACTTGAAAACCAGAGTCAAAATCTTCAGCACCAATTTTCTGAGAAATGCAGATGGAAGCTAGGCTGCAAAGCATGGTGACAGAGACCACCTTGAAGTGGGAGAATGAATATGATCATTATGTGGCTGCCAAACAGCCATAACAGAATAAAATCTGGGTCAAAGATGAGAAACTGAAGTAACTCAGAGCTATTGTTACTGAACCAAGTAATGATAAATCAGAGAGACAATAACAGAAATAAGATCGAGAAAAAGTTTCTCAAAGATTGGTTTCTCCACCTCCAATATTTAGTGATGTTTTTAAAACAAGAGATGGTGGGCAATCTGTGCAGTTCACAGATATTGAGACTCTGAACCTAGAGTCACCAACTGGTCAGAAATGAAAATCTTTCACATGTGTCCCCACATAAAAAGTTGCTATGGAGTCTGAGTGGGCAGATGTGGAAACTCAGTTTTCTACTGTGGAAATAAGGGCAGGATTTCAACTTGGACCTGGATATCAGAATCATACAACCTAGACATAGAAAGCCATGACTTAAACTTGTGATAGTGGATTTTTTTCTTCATGTTATTGATTTCTTTTGAAAAACAGCAGTGCCGATCCTGGGGGGCGGAGCCAAGATGGCGAACTGCAGACAGCTTTCTCTGTGAACTCCTTTGGGACCTTCCCTCAAACCCAGACAAAGTGAGCCTTCGAACTGGTTTGTGAGTGAAGGCTCCGCCAAACATTTGGACTACAACGCACTTCTATCAAAAATCTACCTTGAAAGAACTCCGGAGAAGGTTAGCCTCAGGGGAAATAGGCCGCTGGTCGCTATCAGACTCCAGCCGGGGTGGAAGTCAGGGCTGCGATAGAGGGGTGGATTTGGGGCACCCAGGAAGCCCCTGGGAGACGCCTGGGCCACTTTGCTCTGCTTGCGGGCAGGTGCTTTGACAGATCTGCCTTTGGTAAAGGGTGGATCGAGAACGGCTGAAAACGTGGTCCTGGTGCGAATCTAGCCCCACCAGCCTCAGACCGGAAGTCAACTCGGCAAACTGCCCCAGGGCAAATACAAATCGTTGCAGTTTTCTCTGTTTTTGACCAATATCCCAACTTTAAACCATGAGCAAGAAGCAGAAGAGAGCTCTCACCATAGAAAGCTTTTACAGAGAAAAAATAGAACAGTCCCCAGATCCTGACATTCTGAAAACAATCCCAGATGAAGCCACAAAGGCAGACTTAAGTTGGTCTCCCTTTCAGAAGGCTTAACTGGATGTTTGCATTAAGAATCTCAAAAGAGAGCTAGAAGAAGAATGGGGAAATAAATTGAGATCAGGGCAACAGAAATATCAAAAACTGGAATATAGGACTGGTGAATTGGAAAAAGAAAACAGTTCATTGAAAAACAAAATTGGTGAATTGGAAAAAATCACCAACTCACTAGAAAATAAAAATGGTGAACTGAAAAACAAAATTGGTGAATTGGAAAAAGACAACAATTCACTGAAAAACAAAATTGGTGAATTGGAAAAAGACAACAATTCACTGAAAAATAAAACTGGCAAAATGGAAAAAGAATGCATTGAATCAAGAAACTCAATTGGTCATCTACAAAAGGAGCTAAAAAAGATAACTGAAGGAAATAATACTTTAAA
>JAJPUD010003750.1:0-19743 GCA_023553655.1 Myrmecobius fasciatus
AATTCTGATGGACATGGCTCTCTTCAACAATGATATGTTTCAAACCACCTCCAATTGTTCACTGAAGAAAGCCATATACACCCAGAGAGAGGGATGCGAAATGTGGACCACAACATAACATTCTCATACTCCTTGATTGATGTTTGCTTACATTGTGTTTCCTTTATCTGATATATCGTTTGTGTAGATAAGATTTTTCTTGCACAACAATGATAAGTTTGGAAATATGTATACATATATTCGATTTGCCAATATTTTAACATAATTAACATGTAGTGGATATCCTGCCATCTAGGGAAGGGGTGGGGAAGTTGGGGGGAAAAATTTGTAACGGAAAGCTATGTAAGGGTTATTGTTGAAGAATTACCCACACATATGTTATGCAAATAAAATAAAATTTAAAAAATAAAAAAAAACTTAAAATAGCAATTTCCTTACCAATGGAATGTTCCTTTAACATTATATGCTGATTGTAAGCTATTCCCAGTGCATACAAACTAAAAGATAGAAGAACTAAAAAAAATAGAAGAACCTATTCCTATGTGGTTTTTTTGCTGATTATTCTGTTTTACTTGTGTTTTCTGATATTAGCATATACACACCCATACACATACACACATATAAAAGGGAGATATACAGACAGCTTGATATAACATATAGAGAGCTGGACTCAGTAATATGAAGACCTGGGATCAAGAATTGCCTCAGACATAAACTGGCTGTGTGACCAAGAGCAAGTTATTTAGTTTCTGAGGATTCTAGACAACGATCCAGGACTCTTAATTTTAAAAAAAGGTATCAACTTGTATGAGTGAAAAAAATTTCGTCATCTGAGAATTCTCTATATTAATGTAATCACAGATTTAGACTCATCCCTTTAATGGCACAGTAGGTAGAATGGTAGACTTGGAATCAAGAAGGCATGAAATAAATCCTTGTGTCAACACTTACTTATTTGTTGTATGACCCCAGGCATATTGCAAATTCTGTTTGTTTCAGTTTCTTCATCGATAAAATGGAGACAGTAATGAATCCAACTCACAGGGTTGTTGAGAAGTTAATTGATAAGTGTAAAATCACTTTGCAAATCTGGAAGTACCTTGTAAATGCTAATTACTATGATGTTTATGCATATATGTGAATGCATATACATATATATATGTGTATGTATTGTGTATTGGTCTCCCTCCTCCCTCTGTGTCTTGGTCTCCCTCCTCCTCCTCCTCCTTCTCCTCCTCTTCCTTCTTCTTCTTCTTCTTTTTCTTCTTCTTCTCTCTCTCTCTCTTCCTCTCTCTCTGTCTCTCTCTCCTCTCTCTCTCTCTCTGTCTCTCTCTCTCTTTCTGTGTGTGTGTGTGTGTGTGTATAAGAAGCACATAGAAGAGAAAATAATATTCTCTCTGAGCCAATATGACTTCACTAATAGCAAGTCATGCCAGGCTAACTTCATTTCCTTTTTGTGATCGGGTTAAATTAGAGGGATACTATGGACTCAGCATGCCTGGATTTCAGCAAGGCATCTGACAAAGTCACTCATGATATCCTGTGGGCAAGACACGGAGATGCAGAGTAGAGGATAGTACAGTTAGATGAGTTCAGAGCTGGCCAAACATCCAGACTGCAAATTTTGATTAAGGAATCTATGTCAGCCTGGAGGAAAATCTCTAGCTGAATGCCACATGGCTCTGTGGTCATCCTTCTCCTAGTCAACATTTTTTTTAAATGGCTTAGACGAAGACATAGTTAGTATGCCTATTGAATTTTGCAGATGACATTAACCTGGAAAGGATAGTTATCAGGTTGGAAGGTAAAATGATGAACTAGAAATACCTTGGAAGGATGGTAAAGTATTCTCATTCTATTAAGATGCAATTTAATTGTAATAAATATAAAGTACAACCATTTACTCTTGACTCCAAAGTCATCATTTCTTTACCACTATACTATTCTGAAAAAGAGCCAGGCTTTGTCATAAGATAGAAAGTAACTGCATTTCTGTGTGTTGAGGAGAAGCATCTAGGAGCTCTCAATTTTTACAGTTTGTGCTTTTTATGTGAGATTTAGTCTCTGTAATTTAAGGATAAGTGGGGCAGCTAGGTGGCGCAGTGAATAGAGCACCAGCCCTGAAGTCAGGAGGACATGAGTTCAAATGGTCTCAGACACTTAACATTCCCTAGCTGTGTGACCCTGGGCAAGTCACTTAACTTCAATTGCATCAGGGGAAAAAAAATTAAGGATAAGATCTTATACATAATACAAACCTAAACATGTCCGTGATTTGGCTTATTGAGCAGACAGTAGAGGAAAGAAGGGATAAGTAAAAGATAAGAGGAATAATGCTAAGTGGAAAAAAGAGGTCCATAAAGTAGGAAGAATTAGAATACTTGAAGCAATTAACTTCCAGACTCAGTGACATCATGAGTTATTAACCCATATACATAGTTTAAAAGTTTAGAATTTAATGTCATGTTCATCTATAATCAAGACAACCCCAAAAGTTTCCAAAGAATATTTTGCAAAAATAAATAAGCCATTTCATGTACAGGACACCAATAACTTTTTTAAGATAGAGAGAAACAGTAACTTAATGTTTTCATTTAACATAAGAACATATAGATAGTGTACAATCTGGGAAAAGGAATACTATACTGATGCTGATGAGTGAATGGAGCATTAAAATTTGTATATTGCATTATGCTAGGTGCTAAATGTTTTCTATAGTCCTTTGCTTCTAGAAATAATGAGCCCTGTAATATTCACATTTCAGAAGATCCCTGGAAATGAATTCCTCTTTATCCATCCCCCACCACTTAAAAAGGTTATAAGAAAAATAAATGGAAAGGGAAATAATGTGCAACATCATGGTGTTATTCCAGTGACTTGCAGCCATTTATTCTAATAACCAAACTGTCAGATATGCCTTGAGGCCACATATCCATGATTGAAGTCTGTAAATGGAGTTCTTTGAGGGCATCTGCCTTGATAATACATTGGAAATACACAAAGAGAAGTCACTTTCATATCTTGTGTATTTCTGTAGAAAACGGTTTTATCAACAGTCACTGAATATTTTAGACAGAGAAAAAGAAAAACTTGTTAAAAATTGCCAGTTGGAATAAAGAAATGTCTCCTATTTGTGGAATTATATACTTCAAAGTTTCCTCTTATCACACAGAATGAATTAGTAGAGAAACAATCTGTGGAAATGAGCTCATTAAAATTGTGATGAGTCTAAGTTTTTGGATTCTACATTTCTGAATGATGGTAGTTTAGTGTTGCTCATTAGAGAACCTGTAAGTTTAGAAAACATTACTTCATTGCCCTTCTCCTGCAATATAATGGGTCCTAAAACAACTAGGAGACTTGTCTTATGCTAAACACTGTACCAGGAATGGACTTTTCCCCTCAACCTGCTAAATTTTGAGCTATCCTTTCAAGTTCAAATCAAATGGTATATACTTCAAGGATTCAAGGCATATACTTCCTTGTCTCCATTCAAAGTGACCAATGCCCTTTCCCCTAGGATTTCAGACTTCCTGTTTTTTGCTAGTCTTGGGTATAAATAGATATTTACATATAGGTCCCTTTTTCTTTAATCTCTGGGATACAGATATAGTACTAAGTATTGCTGGGTCAAAGGATGCCCACAATTTACAATCCTTTGGCATAATTCCAAATTACTGTACAGAATGGTTAAATCTGTTCACAACTCCACTAACAATGCATTAGTATACCTACACTTCCACATTCTTTCCATCATTTGTCATTTTCCTTTTTTTTTCTTTTTTATATTAACCTACCTAAAAGACTTGAAGTGGTATCTCAGAGTTGTTTTAATTTGCATAGTGATTGGGGGAAGTCGAAATTACTAAAAATATAGATAGCTCTAATCTATTTTTCTGAAAACTGTCTTTTCATATCCATTTCATTTGGAGAATGATTTATATGGTTGCAAGTTTGACTCAGTTCTCTACTGAGTTAGTTAAAAAATGTTAAAAAAAAATGAGACCTTTATCAGAGAAAATTGCCGTAAATTTCCTCACTTCCCCAGTTTCCTCCTTTCCTCCTAATTTGGCTTCGTTAGTTTGGATTGTGAACAACTTTTTAACTTAATGTAATCAAAAGTTTTCTATCTCTTGTTTGGTAATAAATTCTTCCTTTATCTGTATAAATGACAGGTAAAATTTTCTGTCTTCCCTTAATTTGCTTATAATATAACTCTTTAAACCTAAATCATGAATCCATTTTGATATAATCTCGGTAAAATATATAAGACATTGGCCTATACCCAGTTTCTGACAAACCACTTTCCAGTTTTCCCAGTCATTTTTGTGATATGGTGATCAAAAATTTGAATTTTGGTGTTTGTATGACTTCTTCAGCAATCTGGTGAAGCATATAGTCTCCTTTTAAAAACAATTTTAAATACATAAAATAAAATATATAGAATTCGGAGAAAAACAATTATATTCAAAAATAAATTTAAAAAAATTCACATACCCCAAGTTAAGAATTCTTGCTTCATGAATACTAAGACAATTAACTGGATATCAGATCACCTAAACAATTAAAATAATATAATGAAAGAATTTGTTGTGCTTGATTCATTTTAAAGAATTTTTCTTTCTTTTTTATTGTTTTTTTTCATAATGAAGGTAATGGGAATTAGGGAAAATAGACTGTTACAAAATATTTTAAAGTACAATTATGCAAATAATCACCTCCTTTCACTACATATTTTACATACTTAGTCTCTGATCATTTTTACACTGCTTGAAGAATGAAAAACACTCAATCAATCATTGAAATGCTTTGTCTTGTTGTCCATTCTTTGTTTCAAAGAGGACCAATAACATCATGTGGCAATATCCTGACTTGTACATGAACTGAATTTAAATAAGACAAAGTTGTTACCCATACTCTCTCTCCCAGGGTCATCTCAATGACCTTTGGAACAAATTGTTCTCATCTTCTCATTCTGTCTTCATGTGCTTAGGATAGACATCTGTGAATTCACAGATGGGTTGGAGGCCTGTAGCTTACCCTTAACATGGTTTATTTAGACCATTGGTATTTAGAGAAGACCAGCACCTCCGATAAGAGGGTTTATTGAGCCCTTTTCAGGGCTGCTAATCAACCTTTACTGTCCAACTGTCACATGTGTCTCCAAGAAGCCACTGTATGTACAGAAATCACGTTTTGTCTAAATTGTCAGACATACTAATTCAGGGAAACATTCAAATATCCATATAAACTTTTGACTTTTAAGCAGAAGTTAAGCAATTTATAGACAGTGATACATAGTCATTGAATAAAATTGGAATTTTTCTTCATCAATTTTTATTTTTAGTTCTTCCATTGGTACATTAATGGGACTCACTTTCTCTCTCAATTTTCCTATAATTAGACATTTCCAGTTAGCAGAATGGAGATAAAATAACCTCATATCTTTTAAGGTGGAAAACTTTATTTTAATAAATGGTTTTTTTTAATAATTTGGCTTTGAATATATATTTGCTATTATTAACTGGTTTTGTCTAAGTAATGTCACCAAAGTGAAGACTGTTTTAATTTTAAATTTCTCATAAGTAGATGAGGAACTAAATTTGTGCTAAACCATATAGAACCCCTAGGAAGATATTTTAAATCTACAATGCATGCTTAATAGCATCTAGGGGAGAAACAAATGATTCCAGATCAGCAGAGAAAACAGCCCAGTGGATAAGATACTTAACTCTAAAGTGAAACAGCATGCAGTTCAGAAGTGTTAAAGCTAAGATATAATCCTAGAAACATTAGTTATCTAGACTATGTCTGTTTCCTCTCTGAGTGATGGTTGGGGAATATAGAAGAACTGTGTATGGCTAAAGGGGATTTTCCTTCCTTCCTTACTTTTTCTATTCTGTTTTCTTTTGTTAAAGCCTCAACTTTGATTAAATGTAACTTCTGTTCCTGTTTTATCTGATCAAAAGGATGAAGGTCCACAAGTTACATTTTTAAGCTGATGTTTACCAAAAATATTCCTTAAAACTGGATATAGTTTGTAAGGGTTCTTTTTGGAGTGACCCAAGTTACAGATATTTGTATGATATTTTTCAGATTTTTATGTGAGCCTAATTTTTCTGTTATTCAGTCATTTAGAGGTGATCAAGTCTTCACTAGCCTCTTTTGGGGTCTTATTAGCAAAGATACTAGTGTGATTTGCCATTTTCTTTCTCCTGCTCATTTTATACTGAAGGAAACTGAGGCAAATAGGGTCTTGCTCAGAGTCATCCAGTTAGTAAATGTATGAGGTTATATTTGAACTGATGGGTCCATTCTCTCTACTGCATCACTTAGCAGCCTAATATGAACCTAATTATATTTTTCCTCCCTTTCTACTTGAATATACACATTAAACTCTTAGATAGCTGGGCATTTAGTAATGAATCTTTTGAAGAATAGTCATGTTTCAATCATAAAATATCACACTCTATATTCTTATCCCCATACTATATTAAGATTATTACTAGATGAAGAAATTAAAATCACTTCTAGTCATATGAAAAAATACTCTAAATCACTATTGATCAGAAAAATGCAAATTAAGACAACTCTTAGTTACCCTTATACATCTCTCAGATTGGCTAAGATGACAGAAAAAGAAAATGATTAATGTTGGAAGGATGTGAAGAAAACTGGGACACTAATACATTGTTGGTGCAATTGTGAACTGATACAATCATTGTGGAGAGCAATTTGGAACTATGCCCAAAGAGCTATCAAACTGCGCAAACCCTTTGATCCAGAAGTGTCTCTACTAAGCCTGTATCCCAAAGAGATCATGAATGAGGGAAAGGGACCCACATGTGCAAAAATCTTTGTAGCAGTCCTTTTTGTAGTGACAATGAACTGGAAATTGAGTGGACTGCCATCAGTTGGAGAATGGTTGAATAAGTTATGGTGAATAAATATTATGAAATATTATTGTTCTATAAGAAATGATCACCAGGATGATTTCAGACAAGCCTGGAGAGATTTACATGAACTGATGCTAAGTGAAGTGAGTAGACCCAAGACAACATCGTACACAGCCACAAGATTATACAATGATCAATTCTGATGGATGTGGGGCTCTTTTCAGAAGCAAGGTGATGCAGGTCAGTTCCAATGGTTTTGTGATGGAGAGAGCCATCTGTACCCAGAGAGGAGACTGGGATTCAGTATAGCATTTTCACTTTTTGTTGTTGTTGTTGTTAATGTTGTTTGCTTGCATTTTGTTTTCTTTCTCATTTGTTTTCCTTTTTTTCTTGGGAAGCATGATAATTGTGGAAAAATGTGTGGAAAAATTGTTCATGTTTAACTAATGTTAGATTACTTGCCATTTAGAGGAGGGGATGAGAGGAAAGAAGGGAGAAAAAAAAATTGGAACACAAGGTTTTGCAAGGGTCAATTTTGAAAACTATCTATGTATACATTTGGAAAATAAAAAGCTTTATAAAAATAAAATATTATCAATCTGTAAAAGAAAATAAAGATATTCTTTTTCTAGATCTGTTCCTGATGTTCTTGATAGTACAAAACTACACCCTTCTATTGCTGGATAACCTTAGGATTTCTCTCCAGCACTTGAGGCCTCCTCACCTTAAAACAATTGACCATGGTTCATTTATGGAATATCCTTTCACAAGGCTTTCTCCACCTCCTTTTCCTATTGTAAGGTCTTCTTAGTCTCCATTTTATGAAAAGATCCAGCCCAACTTGCCTTTATTTTTTCCTGCTTTTGTTATCAACTCGTTGTTCTTCTCCTCTCTCCTTTTAAATTTCCTTTTTTTGGTATACTGTCTTCTCTGTGTTAGAACGTAAGGGAATGTATTTTTGTTTTGTATCCTCAGCACTTAGCATAGTGCTTGCTTAGTACATGATAAACACTTAATAAATGCTTATCCAAGATCATACATCTAGACCAGAGGTGGAGCCAAGATGGTGAAGTAAAGGCAGGAACACACCCAACCTCTCCCCCAAACCACTCATAATTCCCTTAAATAATAAATAAATAAGGTCATACAGCTAGTATCTGTGGATAGATTTGAACTCAAGAAGATGTGTTCTGGCTTCCATACTCAATACTCTATGCAATATGGTGCCCTCTAGTTGTCCTAAAAATAGACTGCCTGGAGAAAATAGTTTTTCCTCCATGAAAGCATTAGAAAAATAACTAGATGCCCATTCATCAGAATGTTCCAAAGGGAATTCTCTTTTACGTATGGGTTGTGTAAAAATAATTTTGGGGTCCCATCCAATTCAGATAATTTATAATTCATCAGATCATAAATTCAGAGCTGTGAGTTATCTTACAGACCAATCCACTCACTTTACAAATGCGAAAACTCATGGCCAGACAAATAAATAACTTGAGGAAGGCCATACCCATGGCAGAGGTAGAAAGAATATGAATTAGGTGAACCAATCAACAAGTACTTTTTTTTTTTTTGCTTTTTGCTGAGGCAATTGGGGTTAAGTGACTTGCCCAGGGTCACACAGCTAGGAAGTGTTAAGTGTCTGAAGCCAGATTTGAATTCAGGTCCTCCTGACTTCATGGCTGGTGCTCTACACACTGCACCACCTAGCTGCCCCACAACAAGTACTTATTAAGCACCTACTATGTGTCAGGCACTATGATAAATATTAGGATTCTTCTTTAAACTCTTGCTTTATAGGAGTTTACATTATAATAGAAACAGTTGTGTACAGTTAAACCAAAGATTAAAAAGTAGATAAAAGGTTAGGAAACCTTAGAAAAGCACTAGCAGCTAAGTTGAATATTGAAGGGAATGTGGGGTTCTAAGAGGTAAGGAAGTGAGAGTATTCCTGGCATTGGGGCATCCATGTAGGTGGAATGGAGCAAAATCTAGAAATAGGAAATCTAGAAGTATAAAAAAATTGTAAAAAGCTTTAAATGGCAAAGAGAGGTCTTTATATTTTATCCTAGAAGTTACCTCATTCTTCATGTCCATTTGAGCTTTTTGTTTTTTTTTTGTTTGTTTGTTTGTTTGTTTTGGCAAAGATGTAGGAGTGGTTTCCCATTTCCTTTTTAGTTCATTTTACAGATGAGAAAACTGTGGCAGAGTGAAGTGATTTACCCAGGGTCACCAGGAATCAGGCTAGATTTGAACTAAGGGATATGAGTCTTTTTTACTATAGGCCTGGCACTCTTTGCATTGTGCCACCCAGCTGCCCTATCCTAGAAGGAATAAGGATTTAAAGAGAAAAGAAAAAAGAAATAGACAAGAAAAGAAAAAAGTAACAGAGAGGGAGAGAGATAGATTATGATATCACAGGCATTTGAGGGTAAAATTAGAGGGATTAGCTATGCCAAAAGGAGCATTGTCCCAATCAAAGACTAGAGTGAAGGAGATGGTAATAATATAGTGAAGAATGATTTCAGGGGGTATGAGATAAATAGAAGGGGAAAAGAGATTTTGTGGTGAATAAATTTTTTCGTTGAACTCTGAGACAGGTCTTCAGCTGATGGAGAGTAAGCAGTGAAAAGATTGGGTACAGATGAATTGAGAGGAGTAGATGGACTGTGTTCCCACAATCCAGAGGTTCTATCAAGATCATAGCATTGTTCTAGTCTCTTTTATACAAATTCCACTCCAGATTCAGCTTGACATAGGATGAGTTAATGAAGTAACAGTAAGAAGCAAGAAAATTACACCTTTAGGGAAGCAAATGTGCTTTTTAAGACTCCAAAAAATGTCAAAATAATGAATGACAAAGATTCTGGTGGCTGGAGAAAATTTAGAACTACAAAGGCAACAATTCTCCACTCCAGGAGAATGGCATCAGAAACAGAATTAAAACAGGTTCTCTTATCAAATTGGGTTTTCACAGCAGTATCTAATAATAATTCTCTTAGAAGGAAAATCGGTGTATAAATCTATAATTATTTCACTGTGACTTTGTACAAGTGAAAAATCACCTTTAGCTTCTTACCTACACCAAAAAGATGCAAGGAACAGTACAGTAACATAAACTTCTTGAAATGGAAAGTGTCTCAGAAAAGCAACAACTGAAAGGATAAGAAGACATGAAAAATGACTATACTGGCCCCACAAACTTGTTACTTTAACTTTATCTTCACCCAACTTTCCTAGTTTGTCATGAAAGTCATTTATGCTGCTTGCTCTAACGAGTTTCCTTGACAACTGCATTTTATTTAGGGACTACGAATCTAACTAATATACCCATGGTTCATTTCTCATGCCTTCTGTTGGAGTAGGCACATGGCTTCTTCAAAAGGAAAAAATATAGAGATTGTATGATTCCATTGGTGAAAAGCAGACATTTTCATTAAGGAAATAATTTTTTCTATTTTCATCTAAATGCAATTAAATATATAATAATGGTAATCCCCCCCAAAGTAAAAGACAATACACTTTTCCAGTTCCTTAACTCACATATTGTTAAAGTATTTAAAGACCTATCATTGAAAATTTAGCACAATTTTAAAGTACATTTTTTCCCAATTGAATATGAGATACTAGCTATTAATCACTATGAAGACATAGAGAAAATGATGAGGGATTTTCTCATTTATCATTTTTGCACTACTACATATTATTCAGTTTTGTTGATTTCAAAAGTAATAAGAACAATAAAATAACAAATTTCAAATCGAAGGAAAAGATATTGTGTGTTTTAAAAATAGCTATAACCATCTTCAGAGTAATTAAATTGAATTGAAATTGTAATTCAACTGTAATTATAAATGTAATTGAAATAGAAAAATAGAAATAAAATAGAAAAAAAGAAAATATTCTTCAGCATACTAACCAGTTAACCAATCTGATTACCGTATCTGGTAGCATATGCCCCCAAGTCCCACATGTATAAACAAGAAAAGCTCTGAAAAGGATTGATGTCCCATACTGATACATGGGAGGTCTCTTCCTTAAAATCATCAAAAATCTAAAGTTAGAATAAAATTCTTAGGTTATCAAATTCAACACTTTCATTTTACTTATCACCTATTTTGTTCCATCATGTCTTAAAATAAAAATGACAACAATGATCATTAAGATAATGATGAAAATAGTAATGATAGATATCAAAGGTAGCACCAAGGAATGTAATCAAGAAATCACTCAATTTCCAGTGCAGTAAACCAATAAGAATCATAACATTGAGTATGATGATGATAAGTCTTATCATTTCTAACAGCTATTAGCACAGATCTGAATTGTTCATTTTGAACACAAAGACACCATAATGTTCTCAAAATAGGGGATAGCTTTGCCCACTTTTTTCAGGAAATACACTGGTTTCCCAGAGTTTGCCTTCTAAGTTGGAACTGGAAACTGCTCCCCTGATTTGCTCCTCTACTCAGGAGAACTGAGGGTCTTTGTTCCTAATTTGCTGTGATTAAGACCCTCTGACAAACATTCCCAGATTCTAGCTGAGTTGTCCTGAACACCTTTTTCACCCCAGTGACACTTCAATAACCTCTTCAACCTCCCAAACTAAAGATGGTCTATTGCTATTTTGGCTCGGTGAGACAGGAAGAATCAGTCAAACAAACTAAAAAGAATGAAATAATGGAAGAAAATGTGAAATACCTCATGGCAAAACAGCCAACCTGGAAAATAGAACCCGAAGAGACAATTTAAAAATTACTGGCCTACCTGAAGGCTATGACCAAAAAAAGGGCTTGGATAGCATTCTACAAGAGGTCATTGAGGAAAATTGCTCCTATATTCCAGGGGAAATATTGATTGAAAGAATCCATTGATCACCTCTGGAAAGAGAGCCCAGAAAGAAAACCCCAAGGAACATTGTGGCAAAATTCCAGAACTATAATCTCAAAGAAAAAAAAATACTGCAAGCTGCCAGGCAAAAGCAATTCAAATATCAAGAAACAACAGTCAGGATTACCCAGGATCTGGCAGCTTCTATAATAAAGGAGGACCTGGAAAGCAAAGGACCTGGGGTTACAACCAAGAATTAACTACCCAGGGCACCTAGGTGATGCAGTGGATCACACTAGCCCTGAAGTCAGGAGGAACTGAGTTCAAATCTGGTCTCAGAGACTTCATACTTCCTAGCTATGTGACCATGGGCAAGTCACTTAACCCCAATTGCCTCAGGAAAAAAAAAGAATTAAATACTCAGTGAGACTCAGCATCATCTTTCAGGGGAGGACAAGGTGGAGCTTCAATGAAGCAAAAGACTTTCAATCATTTCTTTAAAAAAAAAAAACTAGAACTAAACAGAAAATTTAATATATAGGATTCAAGAGAAGCATAGAAAGGTAAACAGAGAGAAATATATATTATTTAAAAGTTAAACTGTTTACAACCCTAGATGGGAAAATTGTATCTATAACACTTGAGAAATATATCTGTCACTGGGGTAGATGGGAGCAGGGTATTACATGGACTGAGGATATGATTGTGAATAGACTCTGATGTGATGATATCGAAGAAAAAGACATTAAGAGTTGGAAAAAGGTCTGTACTGGAAAAAGAGGAAAGGAGAGAAATAATGGCACAACTAGTTCACATGAAGAGGTGCAGAAGATCTGTTACAATCTAGGGGGAAAAAGAAAGGGGATCAACCTTGTCTGAAGCTTGATCTCATCAGTTTTGGCTTTAAGAGAGAATAATTTAATCATTTAGTTTGGTATAGAAATTTAATCTAACCTTACATAGAAGTAGGGGGAGAAAGAGGAAAAGAAAAGAGAGGGACAGGATAGAAAGTAGGGCAGAAACACTACAGGGGAAAAGGTAAGAGAAAGGAAAAAGTGTTGGTAGAAGATAAAGTAGTGGGTGGAGGTAGTAGGTGGAGTGGGTTAAAAAAAACACTAGTAAGAGAAGGGGGAAAGGAGTAGGAAGATAAAGCAGATAGGGTGGGTAAAAAAAACACTACTAAGGACAGAGTGGAAAGTGAAGAAAAGTCTATACAGGGAAGAGAATAGGATGAAGGGAAATACAGTGCTGGTAATCATAACCATTAGTGTGACTGGGATGAACTCTCCCATAAAATAGAAGCAAATAGAAGAGTAGATTTAAAAAAAAGAATCCTATAATATGTTGTTTACAAGAAACACATTTGACACAGAGAAGCATGTACAGAGTAAAGATAAAAGGCTGGAACAGAATTTATTATGATTCAGCTGAAGTAAAAAAAAAGAGGAGGGGTAGCAATTCTTAACTCAGATAAATCAAAAATGAAAGTAGATTTTATTAAAAGAGATAAGGAGGGAATGTACATCTTGATAAAGTATGCTATAAATAATGAAGTACTAGTTGTACTAAATGTGTGTGCACCAAGTGGTAGAGCAGGCAATTTCCTAGAGAAGATTTTAATTCCATTACAGAAAGAAATAGACAACAACACTATTCTAGCAGGGGACCTCAACCTTCCTTTCACAGAATCAGACAAATCTAACAACAAAATATACAAGAAAGAAACTAGAGTGGTTAACAGGATCCTAGAAAACCTAGATATGATAGACCTCTGGAGAAAATTTAATAGGGGCAGAAAGGAATCTCAGGAATACATGGCACCTACACAAAAACTGACCATGCATAAGGACATAAAAGCCTCACAATCAAATGCAAAAAGGTAGAAATAGTAAATTCTTCCTTTTCAGACCACAATGCAATAAAAATTATATTCACTAAAGGGCCAGGAAAAGATAGACTAAAAACCAACTGAAAATTAAATAATCTAATTCTAAAGAATGAATGGGTCAAACTACAAATCACAGAAACAACCCACAATATCATTCAAGAGAATAACAATAATGAGACAACATACCAAAACCTATGGGATGCAGCCAAAGCAGTTCTTAGGGGAAATTTTATATTTCTAAATAGCTACATAAATAAAATACTGAAAGAGGTCAATAAATTAGTCATGAAACTAAAAAAAAATAGAAAAAGAACAAATTAAAAACCTCCAATTAAATACCAAATTAGAAACTTTGAAACTCAAAGGAGAGATTAATAAATATAAACTAAGAAAACTATTGAATTAATAAACAAAACTAAGAGTTGGTTTTAAACTAACAAAATAGATACACCTTTGGTCAATTTCAACAGAAAAAAAAAGAAAAAAAAACCAAATCACCAGCATCAAAAATTAAAAGGATGAACTTACCACTGATGAAAAAGAAATTAAAGCAATAATTAGGAGCTATTTTGCCCAACTCTATGGCTGCAAATCTGACAATCTAAATGAAATGGATGAATATTTACAAAAATATACATTGCCTAAGTTAACAGAAGAGGAAATAAAATAATCAGTCCCATTTTAGAAAAAGAAATTAAATAAGTCATTAAATGAACTGCCTAAGAAAAAAATTTCCTGGGCGAAATGGATTCACAAGTGAATTCTACCAAACATTTAAGGAACAATCAATTCCAATATTATGTAAACTATTGGGAAAAATAGGTAAAGAAGTACTGCAAATTCCTTCTATGACACAAATATGGCATTAATACCTAAACCAGGAAGGGCCAAAACAGAGAAAGAAAAACTATAGACTAATCTCCCTGATGAATATTGATACGAAAATTTTAAATATAATATTATCAAAGAGATTATAGCCACTTATCAGCATGATAATACACTATGACCAAGTAGGATTTATGCTAGGAATGCAGGGTTGATTTAGTATCAGGAAAATTATTATCATAATTCACATATCAATAAAAAAACCAAAAGAAATCATATGATAATCTCAATAGATGCAGAAAAAGTTTTTACAAAATATAGCACCCATTTCTATTAAAAACACACAGAGCACAAGGATAAAGGGAACTTTCCTTAAAATAACAAGCAGTATCAAAATTTATCAAATTAATAGCATGCATTATTCATAATGGAAAGATCAGGGGTGAAAGGATGCCCATTATCACCACAATTAATTATTCAACATTGAACTAGAATTGTTAGCTTTAGTATACAACTCAAATTTCTGACTGGATAGAGCAATCCATAGAGGATGGGACTATAACTTTAGACTGAGTCCCATTAGTGTCCTCCCCTGTTTGCCTCAGGGAGGGAATTTTATCAGTACTTCAGGGGTTCTCTGTGAAGCCCACCTAGTTACTCAGAACCTTATCACAAAGATCAAGCACAATTAGTCCACAACTGAGGAGAAATATATAAAAATGGATAGGGGTGTACATGTGTGTGCGTGTTTATAAAATAAATACATATAAAGAATATATGTGTCCTCTGTGAGTCATTACTTTGATCAAAGTTGTTTGTCTTTAGGATTTCATCATTTGTATAGCTGCATATTATTGTAATTGTATAATAATATATAGAGCATTCTAACGGTTTCTCTGAAAAGTATTGAAACTGATTGTGAAACATGGAAGACACAGGTGCCGAAATGCCCAACACAGCATGCCCACATCAAAGAAGGTGCTTGACTCTATGAGCAAAATAGAACTACAGTAACTCAAAAGAAATGTGAGATGTGTAGATTTGGAGACTTTTCTTCTCTATGTATTCATGTGGACTATTTGTGGCCAACTTGTTGTAGAGACTTCTAAGCTCATATTGTTCTGATCATCCAAAATCAGAAACAACGTATTTTGATCTCAGCATAGTAAAGTCATTTTGGCTCTCTTCAAGAATGAAGGACAACAACAAACCAACTAATAATAATAACACAATGAACTCCATAATTTTTTATTTACTTTTTTAATTTAATTTTTATATTTATTTATTTTTATTATTTATATTTATATTTTATTTACTTTTTGAACCACATATGAATGAATAACCTTCTAGGTGTCAGGGCAAAGTGGAAAGGAAAAGTTCATTGGGGAGAGGGCAAGAGCAATTTGTCATGTTTGTATTTGCATCAACAGCACCTAGTACAGTGCATTTTTCCATAATAGGTATTTAATAAATGCTTGTTAAAGTGAATTGACTTTGAAGTATTTGCATTCCTTTGAAAATAAAGTGAGATATTATGTTATTCACATAACCATAAATTACTTAGTTCATCTCAAATCTGAATATTTTCTTCAAGAAGATTTTTAGAATAAGTGCTCAAAGAAACATTCAATAATAAGAGATACATTTGTAAATAAAACATCAATGTATGTGTGTTTTGAATTCATAGTGTGGAGAAAGGGTTCAAAAAAAAAAGGAATCAATGATCCCTATTTTCACCTTTAAAATTCAATACATACACATTCCCAATAGGACACCAATACTCTTTGAGAGAATGCTTCTTAGAGAAGAAAAAATACCGAGACCACATGCCTTTGTAGTCATGCAGCACATGGGAAATCAATGAAGATCTTCAGAGTCAAGTATTTGAAATTCTTTAACAACACACTCCATGCTGTTATCCAAATCATGTCATATCACAGTACCACTTCTCTCTTCAGAGAGTTAAATTTAAGGATGCCCATTGACTAAAAATGAACATTACCAGAGTTTCTCTTTCAGGGAATAAAAAACTATTTGGTTTGACAGCATATTTTCAGATTTAATCTCAAATTATGCCTCCACTGACTTGCTTTTGAGAATTTCAGAAGATTTTCTTCATGTGTTAAAAAATCAATGCCATGAGAAATGGAAAGCTCATATATCAATATGATTTTGAGGCAACTATTTGGCACAATTTCTAGAATGCTGGATTTGGAATCAAGATCGAAGATCAAATATTAATTTTATGACATGTTGCTTAATTGCTCTCTGCTTTAGTGTACTCATCTATCAAATGAGTATCATAATAGCGTCTACTTCTTGGAGGTGTTGTGAGTAACGAATGAAAATGATACAAGTAATGCGCCTCACTAATCTTAAAGCAGTTAGCTTCAAATAGCTAGCTAATGCTATTATAATTTTTATTATCCATTGCCTAGGCTAAGAAACATAGTCTTATTAAGTCCCAACTGAGAGGCAAAGGAAGTATGCTGATCAGAGTACTAAATCTCATTTCAAGAGAAATATGGGCCTGAAAACTGATTCTTACTTTTACTATGTAACCAGAGGAAATTCATTGAATGCCTCTAATGTTCAGTTTGATCATATATATATATATATATATATATATATATATATATATATATATGAGGACAAATAATACCTATTTGTCTATTGTAGGATTAAAATAATAAAACAAATTACCTAACATTTATATAGCACTTACTTTATGCCAGGATCTCTACTATGTTCTTTGTAATTATTATCTCATTTAATTCTCACAACCACCCTAGGAGATAGCCACTATTATTGTCACTATCTTACAGAAATTGAAGTTACTAAAGCTAAGATAATGAGTGTTGAGGTTGAATTTGAACTCAGGTCTTCCTGACTCTAAGCCCTGGTTATACACTACCTACTGTGCCACCTAGGTACCTATTAAATGGCATATAGGATAGTAGATAGAGTGCTAGGCTTAAAGTCAGGACCTGAATTCAAATCCAACCTCAGACACTTCATAGCCATGTGACCCCAGACAAGTCATTTAAACTCTGTTTGCCTCAGTTTCTTTATCAACAACAACAAAAAAAATGAGCTGGAGAAGGAAATGGCAGATCATCCTAGCATTTTTGTCAAGAAAACTCCATAAATGGGGTTAAAGAGTCAGATTCAACTAAATGATCTAAGAATAACAATATACCTTAATGAACTATGTGACTGGCAGTGATTACAGTTATCATTCATTTTGCTTGAGTAGAATATGATTCAAATAAGATATGTCAGAGGCTCAATTCATGGTCAGATCATTTACACTGCCCCAGTTTTATGACAAAAATCACATTATCTAATCAAAAGATACAAAAAAATGACAATGGCAAAATGTCAGTGATTCCACAAGCACATGGTGTTAGGCTATACTTCTAAGCAAAAAATAAATAATAAATAACCAGCTTGAATTCAAGATTCTACATTAAATATTCTCAACATGGATATTTTGGGAATAGATAAATATGCTTATCCACAAACCACTTTATACTAGAATCAGGACATGACTACAAACAATAATGACTAGTATATAAATTAGAAATATGCTACTGAGAGTCTAGACCATTATATAAATTGGTATCAATTAATAATGCATAAATTTGGTATATAAATGTTGAAAATCAGTCTAATTCCAGTGTTCTTAGAAAATCTCTCCACAAGAAAATAAATGGAAAAGCACCTTTCTAGTACTGTTGAGCTAAAAAACTAAAATATTATATTGTCAGCTAGTTATCTAATGACTTCAAGATGTACTAAATTATAACTCTAACAAATAGATAGTAGCAGCCAATATGCCTAGTTAGCAACAAACATTTCCATGGCTATGCAACATGCATAAAAGAATTCTTGCAAATATAAATCACTGAAAGGCTTGTCACTAAGAGAATTTATCAGTGAGAAGCATTTAAATAGTATACTTCTTCAGCCATATTTTTTTTAATTCCATGAAACTGATAATCACCTTGTTGTCCATTTATCTTAATTCACTCCAATTTTTCATGAATCAAATGCAGATTTTTTTTCAGGTCACAGGTTATTAATGCCTCCTCTCATCTTTCTGTATCTTCTCTGGATATTTTCCTATTTATTAGTAGCTACAACATAAGGAAGACATGAGAATAAAAGATGAAAAATCATTTATGTACCGATCAGCTTTGGTTAAAGACTAGGACAGAAGAGCATAAAGGATGTTTTTTGATAAGCAATCTATGAGCATATAGTAAGTTTAAAAATGATTTATTAAGACAGTCAATCTTCCTCCATGACAGTACTTAATTTCAACTTTTCTGGCAACTCTTAAACCATTTAATTAATTATAGAGATTGCCCTATTGTGATTTACTATTAATTTTCAAGCAGTCTGTAACCCAGCAAGGATATTCTTCAAAACTAAATGCTTAACCTTACATTAGGTAAAATTTGATGTAGCATTCTATTTAGGATGGTGCTTTGCATTAATCTGAGGAAAATATTAATGTATTCTGATCATGGAAATGATTTCATGAAGGAGTTAAGCAGAAATGATGATTGGGAAAGTGGATGTCTGCCCACCTCTGGTGTAGTCACGTCTTTCAAGAATTCATTATTTTTCTAAATGTTCAGTTCAATTTAATCTTTAAAAAATTCAGAATCCAGGGAATAAAATATACCAAGGTTAATAGTATAAATGTATGTAAATACTCATTTCATTAAATTGGTTATATCCTATATAAATAGGATTTATATTTGTAAATTAAGAGGTAAAGATGGCTTACTATTGGAAAGTCATCAAATGCCCAATGAAACAGTTTTTCATTACAAATTTAAAGAAAGGAAATAAGCAATCAAAAAATCACAACCTGAAAACATATGTAATTTCAATAATTTGCATTTGCTTCACAAAAAGTTGAATGAATAAGATAAATAGTCAATAAAGTGATTATTAATTTCTTGGGGGAAAATATAGTAAAATGTTACCAAAAGAGAGAAAATAATGCATTGCCAATGCACTCTAATATTGCTAATAATGCAAACCATGTATCTAATACTGAAGAATCACTATCCATTATGCAAATTTGTACAAATATGTACATATGCCTGCTTTGTTTAGGCTGCTACATACCTATATACATATATATTCTCTGTGTGTAGTATGTGTATGTATATAGATATATAGACATAGATACAGATGGAGAGAGAGAGAAAGAGGAAGGAAAGAGAGAAAGAAAGAGAGAAAGGAAGGAAGGAAGGAAGGAAGGAAGGAAGGAAGGAAGGAAGGAAG
>JAJPUD010003750.1:19843-43892 GCA_023553655.1 Myrmecobius fasciatus
TAGGAAGGAAGGAAGGATGGATGGAAGGAAGGAAGGAAGGATGGATGGAAGAAAGGAAGGAAAGATGAATGGAAGGAAGTGAGTGAGGGAGGGAAGGAAGGAAGGAAGGAAGGAAGGAAGGAAGGAAGGAAGGAAGAAGGGAGGGAAGGAGAGAAGGAAGGAAGGAGGGAGGGAAGGAGGGAAAAAAGGAGAGAAGGAAGGAAGGAAGGAGGGAAGGAAGGAAGGAGGGAAGGAGAGAAGGAAGGAAAGAGGGAGGGAAGGAGGAAAAAAAGGAGGGAAGGAGGGAAGGAAGGAAGGAAGGAGGGAATGAGGGAAGGAAGGAAGGAAGGAAAGAAGGAAGGAAAGAAGGAAGGAAGGAAGGAAGGAAGGAAGGAACGAAGGAAGGAAGGAAGGAAGGAAGGAAGGAAGGAAAGAAGGAAGGAAGGAAGGAAGGAAGGAAGGAGGGAAGGAAGGAAGGAAGGAAGATCATTTTGACTGAAAGGATAAATTATGAAAAACACTGTACCTATTCTACTACTTTGACTCAGACCCCCCACCATTGTGTATCCCATTAACTGTAAAGGAGCAGATAATTAGCTTTGGGGAAGGAGATTACATTTCCCCTCCCCAGTTAAGATAATGCAATCACCAAGATTCCAAATGTAATAATAAAGTATAAAGTAGGCATTAAGGTATTTTCTTATGATTTCATATCAATGTAGTCACACATGATGAGATTTTAATGTCTAAACAAGATTCCTCTATGCTTTTTTATAAGGTGCAAATTCCTTTCTAATTAGGTCAGGAAGGAAACTAATTTTCTGAAAACATCAATCATAACATGTGTGTGTGTGTGTGTGTGTGAAGGAGGGAGAGAGGACAGAGAGACAAAGACAGAGACAGATTGAGACAGAGTGAACATATATACATATACAAAACAATTCATTTAATTTAACAACAGAAAAGAAAAGGTTAAGGAGTGCTTTGTGGAGGCAGCCTCCTTTACCGGTGCTTGATCACAGTAAAACCTTTCAAAAGCAGGTCACAGGGAAGATTTTCTCCTCTTTCCCCTAGTTGGTCATGTCCTTGGAGTTCCTGAATCAGTAGAAGGCATTCATTCAGCTAGGTATAGTAGCCAGATGAACACTGATACTTCTTATCATAGGTAAGACACAAATATGATTTCCTAAAAGAGGGGTCAATTTCAGAGAACGTTATCCTTAAAACCAGAAAAGAATGTTGACTATGGACCTAACAAAGGAATAGAAAGTGGAAGTGGGGTTGAACAACTTGTAAAGCAAAGAGTTATACTCAAGGGGAGTGTGACATTTTTTCTTTTTTTATTTTATTATTAAAACTTTTTATTTTCAAAATATATGCATAGATAATTTTCAACATTCACCCTTGCAAAATCTTATGTTCCAAAAGTTTTTTCTCCCTTCTTTCTCCCCACCCCCTCCCTTAGAGGCAAGTAATCCAATATATTGGATATACATATTTCTATACATATTTCCACGTTAAAAATCATATCAAAAAGAAAAAAAATTTAAAAGAAAACAAAATATAAGCAAACAACAACAACCAAAAGGATCCACACGCAGTCCTGACAGTCTTCTCTCTGGGTGCAGATGGTTTTCTCCATCACGAGACCATTGGAACTGGTCTGAATCATCTCATTGCTGAAAAGAGCCACATCCATCATAACTGATCATCATATAGTCTTGTTGCTGTGCACAATGATCTCTTGGTTCTGCTCACTTCACTTAGCATCAGTTCATGTAAGAGTGACGATTTTTCAAAAGCAGAAAAATACGTTACTTTTCACATGTGTGCATCACTATGATTGTAATTGGAGTTCATTCTTCCTATGGATGCTTGTGGGTATTTCTGAGAGAGTGCCTCAGAATTTGGGGTGGGGAATGGTTTGAACCAATTGTTCTTACTGGAACATCTTAATAAATGCCATTATTTAAGTTAATTAATTATTAATAAAAATCACACAGTTGGGTGCTCAAGAGGTACAGAAATAGGAGTAGCTACCCCCATAATTGCTTCTAAAGACCAACACAGTAACCAATCTTTGTGTCTTTGATGGTAAAGAATAAGTTGAGGGAATACCCCAGAAACTGTATTACAGTAGTGTTCCACACTAATTATTCCCCACTTCTACAAATAAAACAAAGAAGATATCTTTTCTTATTTCTTCTCTGAGGACTTTCCAGGTCACTAATTTTGCAGCAATTAACTTAGATTGGTTTGTTATTTTTCTATTTACATTGTTGTAGTCATTGTCTGCTTGTCTTGTTGCTGCCTCAATTTTACTTTCATATTCATAATTCATTACATTCATAAACCATAGGTTTTCTCACCATTCACCAGTGAATCGGCATCTTCATTTTGAACTAAAAGCTCTGCTGCTAATATTTTGCTGCATATAATGTTTTCTTTAGCAGAAAAATCTCTTAGTCAGATTATAGATATTTGAATCACTTACTCACATAATTCCAAGTTGCTTTCCAGAATAGTTGCATCATTCCATAGCTCCAAAATTTAATTTGTGTATCTATCCCACAAAGCTTCCAACAGTGACTATTTCCATTATCTTTGTCAGTTTGCTGGTTTTGAGATAAACCACAAGAGGTCATTCTGATTTGCCTTTCTCTTTACATTAGTAACTTAGAACTTTCTTATATATGACTTTCATATGGAAAGATAATTTGAAGTTCCTTTGAGAAGGGATTATTCATATCCTTATACTATTCCCATTTGGGAAATGATTTTTGTTCCTACAAATTTCTGTTCACTTTTGGTATCTTGCATAATAGAAACTTTTAATATATATTTGATATAATGATTTTACCTACCAACTCTTTCTCTTCTTATTCTAATGGTATTGAACTTATTCATGCAATAGCTTTTCTTTTTTATTACATTAATACATATTTATGGAATAAAATGAACATTTCTATTACAGAACAAAATAAAGATTTTTGAATATTAAATTGCAATCTACTATGCCCAACTTGCTATTCTTTTCAATTATACAACAAAATTATTGTGTAAATTTCTTTTTTTTTCTTTTTTTTTCTATACTCCCCACACCCTGCCCTGGAAATGGTTACCATTTGTGCATATGTGTATATTATATCCATACATATGTATAATTATTCACAACATGCTTCTATTTATGTCTTTCTATAAATATAAGAAATATCTTTCTTAATATTATCTTTATAGTTAAGAGTATCAATTATAGTCAAAAATCTAATATAGTCACTCAAAGTCATTAGTAAAACAATATTACCATGACTATATTGTTCTTTTGGTTCATGTGATACTTTTACAATCCCATGCAGTCAAAATTATTTATTATATATTTTATAATTCTCTATCTACTTTGATTAAGTGTCAATCTCACTCTCTAGATGGGAAAAATAGGTAATCTGATTTTATATTTTCATTTTATCCTGCATACCCTAATATTTTCAGATCATGCCTTTATTTGGATTTTGTTGAAGACTATGGCATATTTTGTTAGTTTAAATCCAGTTTCTAACAAACTGCTTTCAGTTTTTGCAGCAGTTCTATTCAAATAGGGAATTGATTTATAAACAATTTATGCTTTTTATTGTAGTAAGTTTATTTTTAATATACCTTGCTTTATGAATCATGTTGGGAGAGAAAAATCAGATCAAAAAAAATCATGGGGGAAATTAAAAAAAAAACAGAAAAAAGAAGTGAGCAAAGCATGTGTCAATTTATATTCAGTCTCCTTTGTTATTTTTTCTGGATGCAGATGGCATTTCTTGTCCAAAGTCTATTGGGATTGCTTTGAATCACTGAACTACTGAAAAGAACCAAGCCTTTCATAGTTGATCATCACACATCCTTGCTGTTATTGTGTAAAATGTATTCCTCATTCTGCTTGTTTCTCTCCACATCGGTTCATCTAAATCTTTCCAAGTCTTTCTAAAATAAGCTTGTTCATCATTTTTATGCAACAACAATATTCCATTGCCTTCATGTACCAAAACTTATTCAACCATTCTCCAAATGATGGGCATTTACTAATTTTCTAAATCTTTGCTACTACAAAAAGAGATGCTACAAACTTTTTTCCATATGTGGGTCCTTTCCCCTCCTTTATGATTTCCTTGGGATACGGACCCAATAATGAGTCTTTTAGGTCAAAGGGTATGCACAGTTTTTTAGCCCTTTGAGCATAGTACTAAATTGCTTTCCAGAATGGTTGGGTCAGTTTACAATTCCACCAACAATGCATTAGTGTCACAGTTTTCCCACATCCCCTCAAACATTTGTCATTATTTTTTCCTGTCAATTTAACCAATCTAAGAGGTGTAATATGGTACCTCAGAGTTGTTTTATTCTGCATTTCTCTAAACAATAGTTTATTTAGAGAATTTTTTCATATAACTATAAATGGCTTTAAATTCATCATCTGAAAAGGGTCTTTTCATTTTCTTTGAACATTTATCAATTAGAGAATGACATGTATTCTTATAAATTTAACTCAGTTCTTTATATATTTTAGAAATGAGACCTTTATCAGAAAGACTGCCTGTAAAGATGTTTTCCCAGCCTTGTGCTTCCCTTTTAATCTAATTTCTGTTGGTTTTGTTTATGCAAAACCTTTTTAATTTAATGTAATCAAAGTTGTCCATTTTGCCTTTCATAATGCTCTCTAGTTCTTCTTTGGTCATAAATTCCTTTCTTCTCCAAAGATCTAATAGGTAAATTATCCCTTGTTCTCCTAATTTATTTATGGTATCATCCTTTATGGCCAAATCATGTATTCATTTTGACCTATTTGGGGGATGGGGTGTGAGATGAGGTTTATGCTGCTTTTCCAGAAATTTTTGAGAAATAGTGAGGTTTTTTTCAAAAGCTGAAGTTTGGGGGTTTATCAAATACTAGTTTGCTATAGGCCTTGATTATTGCAAGATGTGTATCTAATCTATTCCACTTATCTACCACTTTATTTCTTAGCCAATACTAAATGGTTTTGATTACTGCTGCTTTATAATATAGTTTTAGGTTTGGTACTGCTAAGCCTCCATCATTTGCATTTTTTTTCATTAATTCCCTTGATATTCTTGACCTTTTGTTCTTCCAGATGACTTTTGGCAGTTTGGATTGGTATGGCACTGAACAAGTAAATCAATTTTGGCAGAATTGTCATTTTTATTATATTAGCTCAGCCTAACCATGAACAATTGATATTTTTCCAGTTGTTTAGATCTGATTTTGTGTGAGAAGTGTTTTGTAATCATGTTCATAGAGTTCCTAGGTTTGTCTTGGCAGGTAGATCCCCAAGTATTTTATTTTGTTTACAATAATTTTAAATAAAAATTTAAATAATTTCTCTATCTCTTGCTGATGGGTTTTGTCAGTAATATATAGACATGCTGATGATTTCTGTGGGTTTATTTTATATCCTGCAATTTTTCTAAAGTTTGAATTGTTTCCAGTAGGTTTTTGGATGATTTCCTAGGATTCTCTAAGAATAGCATCATATCATCTGCAAAGAGTAATAATTTTATTTCCTCATTGCCCATTCTAATTTCTTTAATTTCTTTTCCATATCTTATTGCTAAAGCCAAAATTTCTAGTACAATGTTGAATAATATTAGTAATAATAGACATCCTTGTTTCATCCCTGATCTTACTGGGAATGCATCCAGCATTCTCCATTACAAATAATGCTTGCTGTGGGTCTAAGATAGATAATGGTTATTATTTTAAAGAAAGCTGCCTTTATTCCTCTGCTCTCTAATGTTTTAAATAAGAATGGGTACTTTATTTTTCAAAAACTTTTTCTGCATCTATTGAGATTATTATATGATTTATGTTGGTTTTGTTATTGATATGGTTAATTATGGTAACAGTTTTCCTTATATTGAACCAGTCCTGCATTTCCAGTATAAATCTCACTTGGGCATAGTGTATTAACCTGCTTATAAGTTGCTGTAATCTCTTTGCTAATATTTTATTCAAATATTTTTCATCAATATTCATTAGGGAGGATGGTCTGTAAATTTTTTTCTTTGTTTTGGCCCTTTGTGGTTTAAGTATCAGTGCCATATTTTTGTCACAGAAATTTGGTAGTACTCCTTCTTTAGCTATTTTTAAAAAATAGTTTACATAGTATTGGAAATAATTGTTCTAGACAATTTTCAGATGAAGAAATTAAAACTATTTCTAGTCATATGAAAAAGTGCTCCAAATCACTATTGATCAGAGAAAAGCAAATTAAGACAATTCTGAGATACCACTACACACCTGTCATATTGGCTAAGGTGCCAGGAAAAGATAATGACGAATTTTGGAGGGGATGTAGGAAAACTGGGACACTGATACATTGTTGGTGGAACTTTGAATGGAGCCAACCATTATAGAGAGCAATTTGGTACTATGCTCAAAAAGTTATCAAATTGGGCATACCCTTTGACCCAGCAGTGTTTCTACTGGGCCTATATCCCAAAGAAATCTTAAAGGAGGTAAAGGGACCCATGTGTGCAAAAAATGTTTGTGGCAGCCCTTTTTGTAGTGGCTAAAAACTGGAACCTGAATGGATGCCCATTGAATGACTAAATAAATTATGGCATATGAATGTTATGAAATATTATTGTTTTGTAAGAAATGACCAGCAGGATGATTTCAGAGGGGCCTGGAGAGACTTATATGAACTGATGCTTAGTGAAATGAGCAGAACCAGGAGATCATTATACACAGCAACAATGATCAATTCTGATGGACACCTTCAACAATGAGGTGATTTAAACCAGTTCCTATTGTTCAGCGATGAAGATAGTCATATACATCCAGAGAGAGGCCTGTGGGAACTGGGTGTGGACAACAACATAGCATTCTCACGCTTTCTGTTGCTGTTTGCTTGCATTTTGTTTCCTTCTCAGGTTTTTTTTTTCTTTCTAGATCCAATTTTTTCTTGTGCAGCAAGATAACTGTATAAATATGTATACATATATTGGATTTATCACATATTTTGACATAATTAACATGTATTGGACTACCTGCCATTTAGGGATGGGGTGGGGGGAAGGAGGGAAAAATTTGAAACAGAAAGTTTTGCAAGGGTCAATGTTGAAAAATTATCCATGCATATGTTTTGCAAATAAAAAAATTTAATAAAAATTAATTATTCTTTAAATGTTTGATAGAATTCACTTGTGAATCCATCTGGCCTTGGAGATTTCTAAAATGGGACTATTTAAGTATTTTATTTCCTCTTTTGTTAACCTATGCAATTTATATTTTTGGAAATATTCATCTATTTCAGTTAGACTGTCAGATATGCAGCCATAGAGTTGGGCAAAATAGTTCTTAATTATTGCTTTAATTTCTTTTTCACTGGTAGTAAATTCACCCCTTTAATTTTTGAAGCTGGTGATTTGATTTTATCCTTTTCTTTTTTTGATCAAATTAACTAAAGGTTTATATATTTTGTTAATTTAAAACTAACTCTTACTTTTGTTTACTAGTTCAATAGTTTTCTTAGTTTATATTTTATTAATCTCTCCTTTGAGTTTCAAAATTTCTAATTTGGTATTTAATTGGGGGGGAGTTAATTTGTTCTTTTCCTAGTTTTTTTTAGTTGTATGCCTAAATCATGACTAATTGATCTCCTCTTTTGCTATTTTATTTATGTAGCTATTTAGAAATATAAAATTTCCTCTAAGAACTGCTTTGGCTGCATCCCATAGGTTTTGGTATGTTGTCTCATTATTGTTATTCTCTTGAGTGAAAATTATGGATTGTTTCTGTGATTTGTTGTTTGACCCACTCATTGTTTAGAATTAGATTATTTAATTTCCAATTGATTTTTAGTCTATCTTTCCCTGGCCCTTTATTGAATATAATTTGTATTACATTGTTGTCTGAAAAGGAAGAATTTACTATTTCTGCATTTTTGCATTTGATTATGAGGTTTTTATGCCCTTATACATGGTCAATTTTTGTGTAGGTGCCATGTACTGCTAGGAAAAAAGTTTATTCCTTTCTGTTCCTATTCAATTTTCCAGGTGTCTATTATATCTAGGTTTTCTAAGAACCTATTATCTTCCCTAGTTTCTTTCTTGTTTATTTTATCACTAGATTTGTCTGATTCTGAAAGGAGAAGTTTGAGGTCCCCCACTAGAAGAGTTTTGTTGTCTATTTCTTCCTGTAACTGACTTAAAATCTTCTCTAGGAAATTGCCTACTCCACCACTTGGTGCATACACATTTAATATTATTACTACTCCATTATTTACACTACCCTTTATCAAGATTTATATTCCCTCCTCATATCTTTTAATGAGATCTATTTTTACTTTTTCTTTATCTGAGATTAGAATTGCCACCCTGCTTTTTTTACTTCAGCTCAAGCATAATAAATTTTGTTCCAGACTTTTATTTTTACTCTGTGTATCTCTGTGTTGGATGTAGTTCTTGTAAACAACACATTGTAAGATTCTATTTTTTTTATCCATTCTTCTATTTGCTTCCATTTTATGGGAGAGTTGATTCCATTCACATTAACAATTATGATTACCAGCTCTGTAATTCCTTCCATTCTATTTTTTTTCTTTGTCATCACATCTGGGACGATTCACAACCACATCTTCAGTCCATGTGATGCCCCCCTGTCTGCCCCAGTGACAGATACAGTTTGTAAAAGTTACAGATAGTGTTTTGCTATATAGAGATGTAAACAGTTTAACCTTTAAATAATATATATTTTCCTTCTTTTTACCTTTCTATAGTTCTCTTGACTCCTGTGTTTGTAGATTAAGTTTTCTGTTTAGTTCTGGTCTTTTCAATAGAAAAGATTGAAAGTCTCTTACTTCACTGAAGCTCCATCATGTCCTCCCCTGAAAGATGATGCTGAGTCTTGCTGAGTAGTTAATTCTTGGTTGTAACCTCAGATCCTCTGCTTTCCAAATATGGTATTCCAGGCCCTCCAATCCTTTATTTTAGGAGCTGCCAGATCCTGGGTAATGCTGATTGTTGCTCCTTGGTATTTGAATTGTTTTTGTCTATCAGCTTGCAGTATTTTTTTTTTCTTGAGATTATGGTGTTGGAGTTTCACAAAAATGTCCCTTGAGTGTTTTCTTTTTAGATATCTTTCCAGGGGTGATAGATGGATTCTTTCAATCAGTATTTCCTCCTGTTTCTAGAATATTGGAGAACAATATTCCTTAATGACCTCTCACAGAATGCTATCTAGGCTTTTTCTCCTACATTCCTACTTGTTTTATTTTTCATTATTAGGCTTGATAGTTTGGATACTTTGTTTCTCCATCTCTATGTTATTATTTTTTTCTAGCTCTTTTTGAAAAGAACATATCCTGAAAGTACAGTACTAAAATGGTCCATCACTCAATCTGCAAATGTTTCATTATATCAGTTCTATTAAATTTCCCTAACCCAGCTATAAATGCTGAATACTCCTCCAGTGTTTTGAGTTATTCTTCACTTCTTCAAGTATTCTGTATTTATATGTACAATTGAGTTGCATATACTTTGATAGATTGCATATCATATATTTAGTAGTTATTTTGAATGGGATGGGGTTTTTTGTTTTGTTTTGTTTTTTCTGCTGTCAATAAATGGATCAATGATTTACTTTTAATTAATGTCAAAACAAAAGGAAGACAAAACTCATTAACAGATAAAACAAAAAAAGAATTGGGTAGGTGACATCGTGGGATTAAGAACATCTTGACTGGTTACAGAACTGAATTGCAGGGAACAACATGATTGATTGGAAGTTTGGTAAATAGAGCTACCAATGATCTTATTCTCTCATAAGAATAAGAAATGCTCATTATTTGTGTGAAAGTGCAAGATAGTGGCCCAGATTTTTGGACAGGAAATTAGACATCCTTGATAGATAGGTTGATGATGGAGGGAACTTAAGCCCCATACCCCTTGCATTTCCCACTGCAGCTAAATTCTCTGAAACAAGAGTATATTAAGTATTAGTAGCAAACCCAAATTTCTACAATTAACCCAGTACAAACTTGCTAAATTCTGAAATGATATCAGAGATGAAGAACCATGATTTAAGTAATTCCAGGACAAAAACAGTTTTAGGACAAAGTTCTAAATACACCAATCAGTAAATAGCACAGCATCAAACTTAATCTTTTTTAGTCCTTCACCTCTCTACACAGTATAGGGGTGTGTAGTATTTCCTCATAGATCTTTTGAAGACAGGATTTGTTACTATTTTAACACAAATTCTGAGGTCTTTCAGAGTTGTTTCTCTTATCATGATTATTTTGGTTGTCATATTAATTTTTCTAGTGAATTTACTCTATATCTGTTAATAAAAGTGTTCCCATATTATTCCAAAGCAGTCATAATCATCACTTCTTATGTTATAATAATTTGGCAGTAGTTTCCTATATCACAGTTTACTTAGCTATTCTGCAATTGAAAGAAGCCACAGATAAACAGGATATAGTTATAATAGATTTTTAAAAAGGGTTTTCCATTGTTTTTCCTAGAATCAGTGAAGGTCCCATGGGAAATTTTCAATAAGATTTCAGGCTGGCAATATGTAGTCTAAGGAATGTCCATATAACAGTACCAAATTCTAGAAGTACAGTAAAATGACAAGACTTAGACTACATATTCTTCATTTCTCTTCTTTTGTAATTTCAGAGCACAAGTATCATGTGCAAAAGCAAGTCTTTCCTCAAAATCAGTTAGAATGTACTTTATAATGTCTTGTTAAAAGTAGATTTGCCAGAATTCAGGAATGAAACAGATTCTATTTCTTTGGAAAGAGTAAACAAAGGTAGTTAGTTGGGAGAAGGGCATTTACACATTTGGATATAATCTTTGCATATAGTTAAGAAAGCCATGCCTTTACTCTTGCATAAATTTTACTTTCTTTCTATGGCAAAATTTTCCAATCACACAGTACTCTTGGTTGATGGAGAAAAATTGGAAGAAAATGAATCTGTTCATATTCGTTTTTTTTATTGGCACCTTGCCATGGTGCATAGGAACAAAGTACGCAATTAAGATGGTAGGAATGGCATGTGGGAGGTGGTCAGTGAATGATTCTTGAATACATGAGTAGACATATCTGAATCTTAGTTCTATAGTCTTTTTTAATCTCTTTCCTCTCCCCTGTCTAATAGGTACTTTGTTCAAGATATGCCTGGAGATAACTGCACTGCTGTGACTGAATTCATTCTTTTGGGATTAACGGATGATCCAACCCTTCGTGTCATCCTCTTTGTGATATTTCTAGGTGTCTATTCTTTCACCTTACTTGGTAACCTTAGTATAATCATATTGATCAGAAATAGCTCCCAACTTCACACTCCAATGTATCTTTTCCTTAGTCATTTGGCTTTTGTGGATTCTGCATATTCTTCATCTATCACCCCTGTTATGCTCAAGAGCTTCCTTATGGACAAAACCCTAATCTCTTTGGAATGCTGTATGCCCCAATTTTTCTGGGTGCCACCTTTGGGATGTTTGAGTACTTCCTGCTGTCTGTGATGGCCTATGATCGGTATATGGCCATCTGCAATCCATTACTTTATTCCATCAACATGTCTCCTAAGGTCTGCACTCTTTTTTTATTTATTAATACTTTTTATTTGCAAAACATATGTATGGGTAATTCCTAAACATTAACCCTTACAAAGCTTTCTGTTACAAATTTTCCCCCCTACTCCCCACCCCTCCCCTAGATGGCAGGATATCCACTACATGATAATTATGTTAGAATACTTAAGAAATCGAATATATGTATAGTTATTGCCACACATCATTTTTTGTGCAGGAGAAATTGTATCTACAAGAAACAACAATCCGATAAAGGAAATACAATGCAAGCAAACCTCAATAGAGAACATGAAAATGTCATGTTGCGGTCCATAACTCACATCCCTCTCTCCGGGTGTACATGGCCCTCCTCACTGAACAATTGCAACCAGTTTGAAGCACTTCATTGTTGAAGAGAGTCATGTCCCTTAAAACTGATCCTCATATAGTATTGTTGTTGCTGTGTATAATGATCTCCTGGTTCTGCTCATTTCACTTAGCATCAGTTCATGCAAGTCTCTCCAGGCCTCTCTGAAATCTTCCTGCTGGTCGTTTCTCACAGAGCAATAATATTCCATAACATTCATTGAATGGGATGTTCCATTAATTCCTCCCTGGATTTTTTGATTGCAGAAATTCTGTTTGATATTTGTAGGTTCTTTTTGTAACTTGCTACCATCCTGGAATAATTGTCTCAAATAATATTTTTAGTAATTATGTAGGATTTTCAACATAAAATATTGGCTAGCAACAAATAGAGTTTTATTTCTTTGTTGCCTAACTTTGTGTCTTTCTTTCTCTTATTGTATGGTTATTGCTAACATTTTTAGAGTTATGTCAAATAACATCAGTAAAAGGGGTTATTCTTACTTTACTTCTATACTGAGAAAGCTACTCTTATTTGCCATTACACTTTATGCTAACTTTTGTTTTTAAACAAATACTTTCATCATAGTTTTAAAAAGATTTTTCTCTGATTATGCTTTGCAGTACAAGCATAGGATATAATCATGTAATTTAAAATGTTTTATATTTATTATGATTGAAGAACAAAAGGTCAAGAATTTCAAGGGAATTAATGAAAAAAAAAAGGCCAATGAAGGTGGCCTTGCTGCACCAGATCTAAAACTATATTATAAAGCAATGGTCATCAAAATCATTTGGTACTGGCTAAGAAAAAGAGTAGTCAATCAGTGGCATAGGATAGGATCACAGGACAAATTAGGCAATAACAATAGCAATTTAGTGTTTGATAATCCCAAAGACCCCAGCTTTTGGGATAAGTACTCACCATTAGGCAAAAACTGCTGGGAAAATTGGAAACTAGTGTGGAAGAAACTAGGGCTTGATCCACACCTAACACCACATACCAAGATAAGATCTAAATGGGTTCATGATTTGGATATAAAGAGTGATATTACAAGCAAATGAGAGGAACATAGTATAGTTTTACCTCTCAGACCTGTGGAGATAGAATAAATTTATGTCCAAAGAAGAACTAGAACTCTTAATTGAACACCAGATAGATAATTTTGACTATATTAAGTTAAAAAGGTTTTGTACAAACAAAACTAATGCAGACAAGATTAGGAGGGAAGCATCAAATTGGGAAATCATCTTTACATTTAAAGGTTCTGATAAAGGCCTCATTTCTAAAATATATAGAGAATTGTCTCATATTTATAAGAATTCAAGCCATTCTCCAATTGATAAATGGTCAAAAGACATGAACAGGCAATTTGCAGATGATGAAATTAAAACTATTTCTAATCATATGAAAAGGTGCTCCAAATCACTATTGATCAGAGAAATGCAAATTAAGACAACTCTGAGGTACCATTACACACCTGTCAGATTGGCTAAAATGACAGGAAATGATAATGACTAATGTTGGAGGGGATATGGGAAAACTGGGACACTGATACATTGTTGGTGGAACTGTGAACGGATCCAACCATTCTGGAGAGCGATTTGGAACTATGCTCAGAAAGCTATCAAACTGTGCATACTCTTTGACCCAGCAGTGTTTCTATTGGGCTTATATCCCGAAGAGATTTCAAAGGAGGGAAAGGGACCCACATGTGCAAAAATGTTTGTGGCAGCCCTTTTTGTAGTGACTAGAAACTGGAAACTGAAGGGATGCCTATCAATTGGAGAGTGGCTGAATAAATTATGGTATATGAATGTTATGGAATATTATTGTTCTATAAGAAACGACCAACAGGATGATTTCAGAGAGGCCTGGAGAGATTTGCATGAACTGATGCTGAGTGAAGCGAGCAGAACCAGGAGATCACTATACACAGCAACAAGAAGACTATATGATGATCAATTCTGATGGACATGGCTCTCTTCAACAATGAAATGTTTCAAACCAGTTCTAATTGTTCAGTGAAGAAAGCCATATACACCCAGAGAGAGGAATATGAAATGTGGACCACAACATAACATTTTTATGCTCTCTATTGATGTTTGCTTGCATTGTGTTTCCTTTCTCTTAATTTTTTTCTTGTAGATATGATTTTTCTTGCACAACAATGATAAGGGTGGAAATATGTATATATATTCGATTTGTCAAATATTTTAACATAATTAACATGTAGTGGATTTCCTGCCATCTGGGGGGGGGTGAGGACTAGGGGGGGGAAATTTGTAACAGAAAGCTTTGTAAGGGTCGTTGTTGAAGAATTACCCATACATATGTTTTGCAAATAAAAAGCTTTAATAAAAACAAACAAACAAACAAACAAAACATATATTGGTTGTGTGATTTTGAGTAAGTCATTTAACCAGTTCCCTGGGCAACTTGCCAAGATTAAATGTTATAGAATAAGTATAGAAGAGCAGCGAGGTGGCACCATAATGCATAAAGAAGTAGTCCTGGAGTCAGGAAGATTCATCTTCCTGAGTTCAAATCCAGCCTCAGATACTTACTAGCTGTATGATCCTGGACAAGTCACTTAATCCTGTTTGCTTCAGTTTCTTCATCTATAAAATGAGCTGGAGAAGGAAATGGAAAGCCACCCCAACATTTTTTTCAAGAAAATCCCAAATGGGATCACAAAGAGCTAGACATGACTAAAAAGAACTAACAAACCCTCAGGGCTGTTGAAGATCAAATGAAAAAATACATGGAAAGTTCTTTGCCAGCCCTGAAGAATAACACAAATGTTATAATTATGCTTAGAATGTGCTCCCTTCCTCTTTTTGAGCTACTGAATTTTCTCCCAGTTATAAAAGCCTAAATCAAATGTGATCTCATCCATGAAGACTTGTGCCCTGGTAAGAAATGATTTTCTCCCTCAGACTTTACATAGCACAGTGTTTGCAGTGAAGACTTATATGTGTAGGGAAAAGAGGTCTTAGGAGTCAGGAATAACTGAGGTCTAATCTAATCTCCCGGTTCTTCCCCCACACTCCCACATCCCCTCATCTCAGAACTTACAGAGCATGTCTGAACTTCTTTGGTAGGGGAACTTTCCTTGCCTGTAGTTCACTGAAATCACAGGCCCAATCTAAATGTATTTTTAAAAAGGAAAAAAGAAAAAAGTTAATACCTATATAAATGTTCTATAGCCATGAGCTACATGGCTTTACATAAAACACTATATAAATATCAGCTATAAAAACTAAACTAGATTTTTATAAAAATCAAATATATATATATATATATGAAGATTTAAATTTTTAAAAATAATACAGATTAATTTATAAGCTGAGAAAGACAAGAAAAGAGGTATTATTTTCATGGTCCATAAATTAATTAAAATTCCACTCCAATACTTCATCACAATGACTTTGATCTCCCCAAGCACTTTACCCACTCAACTTGAACTCATTAGATTTTTCTCAAGTCCAGTCCTGCCAAGAGACCATTTCCTGATTGAAAGATCATCACTTCTCACCTCCAAGTATCCTGCTGGACAGTATGAGTGAGTTATCTTTTTACTTCTCAACTCCAATCCACAATTGAGGAATCCTATGAACAGGAACTTTAAGAGGAGAAGATGTTTCAGTGATACTCAATGAAAAAAAAAAACAAACCCAAAACTTCATTTTTTCACAAACTTTAAATTCCCTCTCTTTTGTTAAGCATATCCCATTACAGTCAGTCTCTGCCTAGCTGATGCAGAAACATTTTGCAATATGTAAGAATCACCTTGGCTTTCCCATTCTTCAACCAAGATACAATTGAACCAAAGGCATGGTAAAGAGGCAATATATAGGACAGTGTAAAAGACATGAGAATTTGAGTCTGGGTTCAAATCATAACTTTTCTGTTCATTATTTGGGTGAAGTTGAAAAACTCATTTAACCTCAATGGGCCTTAGTTTTCTCATTTGTGAAATAAGATTGGATTCAATGACCTCTAAGTTTTCTTTTAATCTAAATCAATAAGTTTGTGAGCCTCTAAGACTAGATTAAAGTTCTTTTCAATCCTTTCTTCATGAAACAGAAGGCTTCTCAGCCATGGTTTTAAATTATTTACACCTACTGTGTACAAAATACTTTGTTGGGTTGCATTAGTTTAAAGGCAAAATATGATACAGTTCTTCCCCTCAAGAACTTTGTATCCTACTAAAGTTCTTGGGAATGTGATGATAGTTACTATTCTCAATTCAAGTTTTAGTTGTATTTTCCAAAATTATTTCTTTTCTTTTCTCTTCTTTCTTTTTCGTTTTTCTTTTCTTTTCTTTTTTTTTTTTTTGAGGCAATTAGGGTTATGTGACTTCCCCAGGATCATGCAGCTAGGAAGTGTTAAGTGTCTAAGGCCAGATTTGAACTTAGGTATTTCTGATTCTAGGGCTAGTGTTCTACCCATTGTGCAATCTAACTGCCCCTAGGTTTTACTTTTTTAACTTTTTTAATGCAAAAAACTTGCTTATTTTCAAATAATTCACAAATATGGCATTCTTGAAACAACTCTATAGATTCAACTTAGCAAATATTAAACACCTAGTGTGTACAAGGTACTTTGTTGGCGCCAATAATTTTTTTATTGATTTTTATTTGCAAAACATATGCAAGGGTAATTTTTCATCACTGACCCTTGCAAAGCTTTCTATAACATATTTTTCCCTCCTTCCTCCCACCCCCTCCCCTAGATGGCAGGAAATCTAATACATGTTAATTATGTTAAAATACTTGACAAATCGAATATGTGTATACATATTTATACAGTTATCTTGCTGTACAAGAAAAGGTGCCATTAATTTAAAGGCAAAATATGATACAATTCTTGCCATTGAGAACCTTACTAAAGATCTTGGGATTGCATAGACAATAGTTGTGATTCTCATTTCACTTTTAAGTTGTTATTTTTCAAATCACAATAAGTCAAACATTTTTGTAATCATCTGTTTTTAAAAATTAAACTAATATACCTTTATTGAGTGCCTAACATAGTTGCAAGGATCTGATAAAGCTTTATTAAATACATATGTTAGTATTCCTTTCATTCTTTTTTTTCCTCACTTCATCCCCTTTGTACCCATAAGCTCCCTACCAGATCTAATTTTCTTAGCAAAGATCTCAAGGTTAAATTCCTTCGAAAAAAAATGCAGTTCCTAGCCAATCAATGCATTTTGCTTATCTATATAATGTACTTAGACTTCCCTTGGGGAAATCTGAAGACTTAGCTTCACTACAAATGTGATTTTTGGAAAATCAGTATAAATCATTCTCTATTACCTTTGTATATTTACTTCCAAATGAAAAACGCCAGTATCCTCATGATCACAGTTTTATTCCAATAAAATCTAACCCTGAGTACACTAATGGACACTCCATTCTTTCAATATTACTTAAATACAGGTAGTTGCAAGATTCTTTCCATTCACCCTCCAGAATTTGAAAAAAAAAGTTTTATGATTCTTAATGTTATATATCACACATTTCAATCCTTTGCCCAAAGTTCTTATACTCAGACTCTTGCTACTTCTTCACTTAACTGGAGGTGTACCTATATACCATGTACCTAAATTTGGCACTTAGCATAGTGACCAGTATGTAGTAGATGATTAATAAATGTTTACTAAATGGTCTATATTCTGAAGCCAAAAATGCTATTTTTACAGTTATAGTCCTTTTATGATTCAGCCTTTTTACCAGATAGTCACATCAATATGTTGGATCAAAAAAACTGAAAATACTTCTATATAATATATTTTTGCTTAAAAGCCAAATGTATGAGTTAATAAATTTTCTAGGAAGATGGTCAAGGGATCTCATACTACAATCACATTTTTAAATTACTTTTGTTTAATTCAAATTTAAAAATATCTACATGGGGAGAAAAAAGGAAATATATACACATATACACATAATGCCATATAACACATAAGTAACAATTTCTCAGTGCCTCACAGAACACCTTTCTTGCCTCCAATCACAGATACTCTCTCTGCCTTTAAGAAACTATAATCCACATGAATCCTTTTCCGGATCCTCTAACTGCTAGTGGCTTTATTCCTAAAACCATCTTATATTTAACAACTCTGTAGCTCATTATATTTATCAACTTCATATTTAAACTTCATATACTTTTATATCTGGAGGAAGAAATACTAGAAACAAGAATGTTCCAACCAGGGTCATGAAGAGTTAGATTCAACTAATCATCTAAACAATGAAAATACTTTTATATATACCTGTATGAAAATAAAATGTAAATACCATTCAAATGGAGATTATTTCAGTTTTAGAATTTGCATTCCCAATACCTAGCAAAATTCTTAATACATGGTAGACCCTTAAACTTACTGACAGCTGGGTTAGTTGTTGGTTACATAAAGAGAATTTCTTTATCAGGAGTTACTTACACAAAGGAATAATTCTATGTGGTGTGTTTTTTTTTTCTTTAAGCAAAGAAAACAAGATAGAATGAAGCTAAAACTATAAGTGACTATATTCTAAGTAATTATTTTGTATATCATCTAAGCCAGGGGTTCTTGACTTTTTTGTTTGTTATAGTCTGGAAAAACATATAGATCTTTTCTCAAAAATAATGTTTTTTAAGGAGTTGTATGAAATGTTAAATCTTGTTTAGAGTTAAAGAAAAATAAACATAATTCTTTACTTCTTCAAGTTCATGGAATTCTGTTCTCTATGGATAACAGGATAAAATCCTTTGATCTAAATTAGACATAAAAGAAAAGCTGAGAAACATTATAGCAACTTTACAGACTCAGAATTAATAGACACTTCAGTCATGAGGAGGAAACTCTGTTCAGCAAAAGCTGAATATTCTTATATGTGAAATCTATATAGACCAGAATAGTGATATAAGATCTAAATATGAGTTGGATCCTTTTTCAAAATTTTCCTCAAACTATTTATTGCATCAGGATCTTTTCAGAATTTTCCTAAAACTATTTTTTTTTTGCATCAGGACCTCTCCAGATCAGAGGGAAAAACGGTCACAAGACAGACACCCTGGACAATTTTCAAGTTCTTTCCCAAGTCTCAGTCAAAAGGAACATAAGGAAAAAAACATAAGGTGGCATTTGTTCTCTCTATGGTATAAATAGCTACACATTTTGCACAAATTTTGTGAACAAGCACTATTTAGAATCAGAAGGTAAAGATCCTTGTATTTACTGAATTGTGAGTTTAAATTGGTTAAAACTCAGGGTTTGACTAGAGAAGAGCAACAGGGAAAAATTATATTAATAACAGTATAAGATGAGTCGAGAATCCATTGTTCTGATGTTCTTTTGCACCCTTGCTTCACATGGGATAATCTTTCAAATCTAAGTTTTCATATAATTTATGTCATATAATTTTTATCATATAAAGGTACATTTAAGTTACATAGTTATAGTTTTATATTAAAGAGGTCATTTTATGTAGAGTATTTCATTACAATTTTCCTATATTTTATTTGCCTGAAGAGAAAGTTACTAGTCTGTACTACCAAATAAAGATTTCAGCTTCCCAATCAAGGAGCAACTCAGACTAAAAACATATAGTATATAGATTGCAAAGGACTTTTAGAGGATATGTTTAACATCATCAACTACTTTATAATGACCTAAGGGATCCTAAATTCATCTTATATAAAACTCTTGGTTTATAAAGGACACTGAAGTCCTATGTCGAAAAGTGACCTCTCCAGTATCACGTGGCTAATCAGTTGTAGAGTAAAAATTTGATTCCTAAATTCCTTTCAGTGTATCATACAGATGCTGCTTATCAGTATTATACTGATAAAATGAAACTGTTCTCCTCCCCCCCAAAAAAAACTTCTAAACGGAGTATTTCATCTTGAGATCTTTCAAAATACGTTTCTTGAAAAGCAGTGTAGAGCTAATTCTCTTAATTGGTTTTTACAAGCTATACTGAATCTGAAACAGCACAACCCCTGATGTCTTTTCAGTATACTGTTCTATAGTTTCCAGGAGAGGTACCAAGGGCTGAAATGACATATATTACTTCTAGAGATACTAACATATACAGTTTTATGCATCTAACTCATAGCTACCTAAGAAGAATCAGCATACCAAGGGAGATGAAACAAAATCAATGAAAAAGGAAGCAAAGGGTCACTCATACTAGCTTACACATGTCCAGAAAGCTCTTTTATTTTTTTTGCTCTAGTGTTCTTTTCTGTTGTGCTCTCTAGATTCTCATTCCGTTTTAATGAAAACACACACATGTACATGCACACACACACACACACACACACACACACACACACACACCTTTTGACTACCTCCTTAGAAGTTAGTTTCTCTTATGTGTGTGCATATGTACCTGTATATGTATTACATTTGTGTGTGTGTATATATATATATATATATTGCTTATAGCATACATGTTTTTCCTTAATAGAATATAAGTTCCTTCAGGCAAGAACTATTTTATTTTTTCCTTGTATCTTCAGTGCTTGCTTAGCATATAACTTGACACACAGTGGCCATTTGAACTAAATTGAATTTCTTTAAATACTCAATTAAAATACAGCCTTTGTACCTCTAAAATGGAAGCGCAATTGTTCTGAAACAGCTACTATTTATATAGCATTTTAAGCTTTGCAAAGCTTTTTACAAATATTACAATTTATCCTCATGACAATTCTGGGAAGTAGATGCTATTATTATCTTCTTTTTTATAAATGAGGAAATTGAGGACAGTTCAATTATATCCCCAGGGCTACAGGGGATCCTCTCTAATGTATTGTTCAAGGGCTCCCTTATCCCTGTTTACTCTCTGCAGTCCATGTTTTCTCCCCTATTATCCCATCAGTTTAAACACCATTTCAGACATCCTCAAGTATGACTATATCTTTGAGTGTGACTAAAATGAAATTCCAATTCCTATTTCATTTAAGCAACATGCATAATGGATTAGATAAAGAAAACCCACTCTAACACAAATGGAATTCTGTAAATTTCTCCCGGGCCATTGGCTTACCAGTGATGAGAGCTCTATACAATATCCCCAATAAGCGATCTGGAGGTGGATGGTATGTTTCATCATTAGTCTTATTGTCTTAGAACACTGTATTGCTGAGAATAGCTAAGTCATTCCCAATTCTTTATTGTACAATATTGCTGTTACTGTGTATAATATTCTCCTGATTCTACTCATTTCTCCCTGCATCAATTCATACAAGTTTAATCTTTCCAGTTTTTTTTTTCTGAAAAACATCCTGCTTTTTATTTCTTATAGAACAATAGTATTCCACAACAACCTATATCACAGATTATTTAAACATTCCCCAAATGATGCCATTCCATGATATCTTGATTTGCACTCAAATTAATTTAAGTGGGGTTGAGTTTCACAGTCATCCATCTCACTTTCTTTTCCAGAGAGGCAGCTAATTGTCTATATTTGTATTTAGAGAGTTATCTAAAGAACTGAGAGGTTCTATTATTTGACCAGGATCACACAGTCATGAGACTTGCATCCAGGTCTTCCTGGCTTCCAAGCTAACTTTGTAACCAGGATACTACTTCTCTATAGAGGAGCCAAATCTGCCACTCTTTAGCTTCTACTCACTGTTCCTAGTTCTGTTCTCCACTGAAAGTTATGATGTACATGAACTGATGCTGATTGAAGTAACCAGAACCAGGAAAAAATGTATATAACAAAAACAAGATTTTGTGATGATTAACTATGATAGACTTAGTTATTCTCATCAATTCAGCAATCCAAGGCAATAATGGAGACTGAATAGGAATCAATGCACACTATTTTCATCATTTTTTCCCTTCTCATGGTTTCCTCCCCCAACCTGACTCATATGGAATATGTAAAAAAGGAATGTACATAGATAACCTAAAAATAAAATAAAATAAGAAAGCTATGGTGAAGAGTTTTTAACTTCACTCATAAGTAATTTCAGTTCTGCCACTTTCCTAGCAATATGAGCTTAGGCTCTTCTCCACATTTCAGTTCCCTCATATGCAAATTGAATGGTATGAAATAGATGACTCTTTTTCACTCAAAAATTCCTTTCCCACATCTCTTTAAGCCCTTTGAGAAAAGGGGCCATTTCACTTTCATTTTTTTAGCAAGAGTACCTAACATGTAGGAGGGGCTTAATCCATGCCTGTACTGATTAATAGCTTGCATTTTACTGTGATATGACATTCAATTCTAGATAGATACAGAACATAATTTTCTTAATTATTTGCTTCAAGCCACTATTCAGAGGGCATATTTTCCAATTACAATTGAATTTTCCAATTCTTCTATGCTCACTTAAGGAATTTATATGGCCTTGGAATATGTGTGTGAACACAAGGGAGTGGATCTACTATCTCTATGGCATCAAATTATCATCCAAGGCTGTCTTGTATGCTGTCCTAATGATTATCTTACAAATGGATTTAGACAATGAGCACTTAGTCTTATAAGAAAAGAAAGGGTCATGACTAGTCCCTATTTCCAAACTTCTAACTGACCATATTGTTCCCTGTGTAACTAGCTATGTTGCACTCAATCCCATAATGTCATCTACCTTGCTCTGCTCTTTGTTCTGTGCTCCCCAAAACTATAAAAGGACAGCTATATGCTGACTAGAGTTCTTTCAGTAAAAAAAAAAGGAGACATTACATTGACATTCTTATTGACAGGCAGCACAGTCCTACTAGTAAATATTATTTTCCATGAAGAATTGCCTCAATCTACTTGTTAAATCCCAATCATGGCAAATTTTATTTTTTGCATCATGGACCTCTTTGGCAATCAGATAAAGCCTATTTACTATTTCTCAAAATGATGTTTTTAAGTGAATAAAACAAAATTTACAGGATGACAAAGGAAGTCAATTATATGGAAATGTATTAAAAGATTAAACAAAAGGATTCACAGATACAAGATTTAGAGAAACTGACAGAAAATAATTTAATGTCTACATGATATCAATCTCACGGGCAATTTATGTTCATTGGTTGTTCTGTCTAATCTCCTACAAGAGTAAGAATTAGTATTTTAGGTGATATTTGAGCAGTATATAAACAATTTCCCCGAGAATGTAATTAACATATAATTATCAAGACAAGATCACCAACAATAATACAAAGCAAGACAGGTTTACTCACCTCTAGCATGGTCATTTGAAAGACCCTGAAGTTACACTGCCACCTATTCCACGGGACATAGCACAAAAGAAAGGATGATGTAGATAGTCATAAAGTGACAAAGCAGGAAATGTGTGTTGAGGTGAAGATAGAGCATTCATGAGTGATAATACAGAGAGGGAAGCTCTGAGGACACACTGAAACACAATTTGAGCCAGTGTAAAGATGTACTGATTTAAAGGATGTGATCAAAGGATGCAATGAGCTGTGTTTAAATATCAAAAATAATGTGATAGTTCAAACCAAATTGTTCTGTTGATGTAAGGCCAAATAAAAGAGAAACTAAAAATGATACTCCCAAATAAGACAGGAAACAAAACAAAAGCCAAAACCTAAGTCCACTATAATTTATTTTGCTACAGCAAACTCCTATGAAGTCCAAATTAATAGGAAAGCTGAAAACTGTATCCATACTTAGAAGAAGCACTTCATTTTTTGCTTATTTTAGTTTTTAGTGACTATGAAAATGTCATTGAACAAAAGAACCTCATTTTGAAGGAATTAAACAATTCTATAGCTGAAGCTTCTTGGGTAGGAAGTAGTGGCAGGGGAGGAAAGAGAAAGACAGAAAAAGAGAGACAGAGACAGAGAGAAAAGAAAAAGAAAAACAGGAAACAGGAAAAAAAGAAAGAGGAATGGGAAATAGGAAAAAAGAAAGAGGAAAGGGGAAAGGGGAAAGGGGAAAGGAGAAAGGAAAGGAAAAAGAGGAAAGGAAAAAGAGGAAAGGAAAAAGAGGAAAGGAAAAAGAGGAAAGGAAAAAGAGGAAAGGAAAAAGAGGAAAGGAAAAAGAGGATAGGAAAAAGAGGAAAGGAAAAAGAGGAAAGGAAAAAGAGGAAAGGAAAAAGAGGAAAGGAAAAAGAGGAAAGGAAAAAGAGGAAAGGAAAAAGAGGA